>JAOWAR010163731.1:0-10288 GCA_028571005.1 Clathrina lutea
CAGGCACGCCTCACGTCAGTTCGAACAAACACTCAAAGACGCTCATCCATCAGCTCCACTGCACTACGCTAAACACACAGACATGTATGTGTGTATGCGCGCGCGTGCGTGCGTGCGTGCGTGTGTGTCTGTGTGTGGAACATAATCGCCCATGAAAATGGTACGAGTGTACCATTTGCTTCGCTTTTCGCGTCAGGCTGTAAGAGAATGTTCTGACTGTATTTGAACGGAACAATGATCAGTTAAACAGTCAGGGTAGACATTGGAACTTTTCTGAAAGCGAGCACAGTGTAAATTGGATTTGACACAGAGTGCACTTATCACCAGATAACGATGGAGCAGCTGCAGTGCTTGATTCGCTCGCTGGCAAGGAAAGCCGCTGCTCTTGACGTGCAGGTGCGCTGAAGCACGCTCGGATACGTATGTCGAATGGCTCTCGCTCAGTACCCGTGGTGCCATTACGCTGATAACTGCATTTTATCGGATTGCATATTCATGTCTGTGCGCATGTACATGTACATGTATGTGCACATGACGTTGATTTGTACATGTACACGTACGCTAGCACGCGACCTATACGTGCCTCGTGGGTGATCATACAATCAGATCTTTCGAATTCGACGGGCGCCGCCGGCACGTGCATTCGTGTCATCGCTGCATGGCGGCCGCGGCGGGGCAGGGACCGCCATGCTACTTCAAGAGGACTGCAAATGAGATACACAGGACCGGCCTTTTCAGGGTGAGGGTATACCCCTAGGCCTTCGTCACCACAGAGCGGTTGGCGTGTTAGCATGTTAGGCCAGCCTGCGACACACGCACCTACAGCTAGCACTACGCGCAGTGCTAACGTTTTAATTCAGATCGATGCCTTTGCAGGGTTTCAGACGACCTTTGAGAGCGGAGCTTCTTCCCAACGGGGCAACAGGGACATTCGGTTCCCATTATCGGGTCGCGCATCTGCACACTGGAGTCACTGGCCGGTCTTTGAAGGCCAGTACTCGATAACGTATCACCGCGATTATCCCAGAAAGTGCGTCTTCCGCCTGCGCATGTTTCTCTTATATATACCGCGCCGCCATCGGCGCAAACAGTCACGTTATGCTTCTCCGGCTCCGGCTGTCGGTGGCCCCTTGAGTATGCAGTCTCAAAGTCGCAGATGTAAGGGGCAGTTCATGCTACATGTACTCAGGATGTCTTTCGTCTCATGATCATCGCGCTTTCTGCCGTACCCCTTCTACACGACTCTCTACCCGAGGCGCCTTACCCGATCGTGAGCAGCTCTCCGCAGCGCCTCACAGTGTACAATTTTCACCCACCCGCAGCTGCAAGGAAATTCCCCTTGCTTCCGGCATAAGCAAAAAAGCGGAAAGACGAAAAGCTCAATAACCGGATAACAACTTCTAGTATCTTGGGACGGATCGTGAAAGCACTTCTGGAACTGCCACTGACCAAGGCTCTATGGAACTGATCCAAATCGAAGAAAAAAAAAGTCCCGTAAGGTTGTACATGCGGCTACTGATAAGTGAAATGAGTCTTTCGAGGTGAGCAAATTACAAGAATTCTCCATCACGATCTAGATTATAGAATCAGAACTGGAATTTGCAGAACGTTTGGCTATCGTGCAGCTGGAAGCGCAATATCCAAAGCGCTAGGATAAGTGTAAGCCTCCAGCTCGGGACGTTTTGCTCAAACTGGGACGCGTACAGGCGGGAAGACCAGTTACCAACTGCTGTCCCGCTCTTTCCCGTTGTATAATATTTCATTACAGAAAATCACTTCCGCTTTTCTAGATCCAATTTTCTTTATTTCTTTTCCTCATGATCGAAATTAACCCATCAGGGTCAGGGCAGCTGGCAACCTGGCGATCGCCAGTTCCATGGCACATGTCGGCAATAAAGGTTACGACGTTGTTCCAGTGGATGCTTTGAAGGACAGTCGGCATCGGTGCATGATCTGCAAGTACATTCTACGCAACCCTGTTCAAGTCAGCTGTGGCGAGAGGTTTTGTCAGCCGTGTGGAAGTGAGCTCCTTCGGTAAGTCGAATGCGTGATTACGGCTGTGAAAACGGAGAGATTGCTTCACACTTTGACTCGAAGACTGAAAGATCCGCGAACACCGTCAGGAAGTATGATGAAGAAAGAGGGAGAGCGAATCAGAGACAGAGAGGGAGAGAGAGAGGGAGAGAGAGAGGGAGAGAGAGAGAGGGGGGTGGGGAGGAGGGAGGGAGGGAGGCAGAGAGTAAAGGAGAAAGAGAGGGAGAGGGCGAGAGTGTAGGTAGAAGGGAAGGACTGTCAGAGGGAGAGATCGAATCGTTAGAATGGCCCCTGCCAGCGATCGTGAAGAGGATGTAACGCGTGGATCTACTTGCCGCCTCGTGGCGTGACATGCACACGTCCACGATAGGTCGCACCCCGATTGCGCACAATGCAGCACTTGATGTCCATAGCACCCGCAAGGGAACTTCCCCCGAAACAGCCTTGTCATGACGTTCTGCTTTGCATTGTTTGTTTATGCAGGCACGTTGACCCGCACTGCCCCGTGTGTAAGGAGTCCCTTGACAAGAGACAAGTAAGTATGGTGCGGACAGCCATCCTTGACGTTTTGTCAGTAATGTTCACATGAAAAGGGGTTGTTCTTGCGGCAGGAAGCTGAGCTGTATGTTTACCACGTAAAAATACAATATTGTAAAAATCTGACCTTCCTCCTTCCCCAAAGAGAATTCATTTTAAACATTTTTCTTAGCGGTGGGGTCAACGAACGGGCCGGACCGTTCGTGACAAAGAGGCAACCATTTCAATTGTGGGGAAAATCCCGGCGCGCTTGGCATATAGTAGCCAATTCACCGCAGAGCTGTTTTGGCCCTGAAAATCAACGTCCTGTGCCGCGGCGTTCAGTGCCTGACAATTGCAATTCAATCGGGGCAAGATATTCCTGGCAGAGAATTCGGAAAGGAAATCTTTAGTGCACACCACAGAAGGGAAGAGAACAGCGAAAAACATAGGGTGCTGTTCTAAACCTACCCTTTACCAGGCCTAGGTCAAACACGCAAACCCGAGTTCCTCTCAAAGAAAACCCGCCCAAGACATCTTTGGAGCAACAGCTGTCACTTTGTCACCTAATATATAATGAATAATATAATATAACACAATGAAGCCGTTCTCACAAAATCCTGATTGGAAGGTTTACATACTTGACAAAAGTGTGTGAGCTTCCTCAACTAAAGCAGGACACTTACATTCTTCCAGGTTTTCAAGGATGTCTTTGCCGAGAGAGAGGTCAACTGCATTCGGGTCTTCTGCCGGAACAGGTGCCATGGCTGCACCTGGGAATCAGAGCTCAAGGACTATGAGGTAATTGTTTGACTTTTGATTGATAATTCCTGTGGCCGGAAAAAATCTCTCTGTAACTCCGACCGATTTTTATTTGCCCCTATATTCATTCCATGTGCCTTAAACTTCTATATTTTCCAGTATTCCCAAATGATTTATTGATGAATAACCAACGGGAAACACAAGACAGAATCGACGAGAAATACAGCTTTGTTGATCTGCTCGGAGACAGTGTGTGACCCGCCTAAACATGTACCCATGGTTCGATATGTCCTTGTTTCTCCTGAAGTGTTTGCCTTTCTCTCTTTATATCTATATCACTCCCTTTTATCTTCATACATTATGATGAAATTTCAATGAATTCAATTCCTGAGTTCTCCCTTCTACTCACTTTGCTCACTAACCCGGTCACCCCTGCATTATATCCACATGTCCCTCTTTATGGAGATATTAATGACAGGCCTTGAAAAACTTGACAGTTGTGAAACTCGTCATATAAAAATATGATAAAGCTTGATTTTAGGTCCCTCACTCCATGGAGACCAACTATCATCTTATCAATGTCTATTAAGCAGACAGTGTGTGTGTGCCCGGGATAAACGTCAAAATGGGGCAAAGTCCGGCGATCAGACTTTCTGACATGGGTACTTTATCCCACTGGCATTTTTTTGGCCGGTTTCTGTGATTGTACGTGGCTTCTTTCCCATGATGCTGGAATTCTTTTTTTTGACTATTGGCACCGTCAATCAACAGCCGACGGCCAAGGTGACCATTTTTATCATAACAAACTGGGCTTTGATCGATGCAATCAAAGGCTGCAACCACTCTGCCATACTGCATACGCTTGGGTTCAAGCCACAAGTGTTACACTTGATTAGCTCGACGCATCTGTGCAGTGTCGCATGGACAGAAAGATGCACAAGCGCTGGTGACGTGTTTTTGAAACCATTTAGAAGCTAAGTACGTTCTGGTCTAGGAATAATTTCCTCTGCATGCTTCCAGCACTTGTGACATTTGGATTTTTGCCCTGTGGGAGAAATTAATAATCCATTTGAGAACATTTTATCTCTCTGACCAGGCACATATTCTGGTTTGCCAATATGTTGGCCGGCCGTGCCGCAACCCAGGATGTCTGGAGAAGATTGCAGACCACAAGATGGAGGAGCATGTTGAAAAGCACTGCCTCTATCGCATGGTTGCCTGCTTTGCATGCAACCAGCAGGTGACCTTCATCACCTTGAAGGTAAGACTGAGCTTCCACAGCAAGACGTGAGCAAACCTGTGCAGGACGGGACACAGTCAAGCTAGCCATGTTTGTGACTTACTCGGTAAAGATGACTGTAGTCGTTCAAACAATCATTTAGAACTCGCTCCCACAGTTGAACAAAAGCTCAAAGGCTGGTTGTCGACACTATTGTGAGCACAGAGGGTGGTAAAATAAAAGAAAGGCGCATCTTTCGGTGTCAAAAATCTCGTCAGCAGCGTTTTTCTGTCTGGTATTGTTTCAAGAAAGTTCACTGTAGTGGAACTACCTTTAGAGCATTCGGATCAATGTGCCAAGTTTTTTTAAGAAAAAGATTCTTCCTTGTGATAGTCTATAAATCATTCTGATATTCTGAGAGAGTGAAGAAGCTGAAAAAAAGAGTAAGCCTGGTCATCCGTTTGAGTAAAAATAACACCAACTGCGGAAGGTTTTAACCTCTATGACATCATTCCACCAGCTCTTTCGCAAAAGACTTCCATTTGGACGTCATACTTACGGAAGTTAGAAAGCAAGAGATGTTTTTTTTTTAATATCGTAAGAAATATTTAACAACAACAATTATAATAGCTGATAATAACTACAACAACAGCTATATAGCTGTCCATCTTCTTGATTTTCTGTGTGGCTCAGAAACATCAAGAAGAAGATTGCGAGGAAAGACTCGTCAGGTGCCCGAATGACTGCAAGGCTGACTGGATGCCTTTCAGAGCGGTAATTTCGATTTGGAATAAACTACAAGCACACATGTATAAACATTGTGCCCCACCTGCACAAAATGAACTGCAATATCTCCCAGCTAGGACAAGCCACTTCAGGCTTTGCCTTTTCACCACTTAATTCCTCTCAAATGCCATGGTGACAGGTAAGTTTACCACGAAGCATTTCCAGATCAACGGACGTTTTTGGGACGGTTAGAGTAGTCCTCTTTACTGTGTTTCAGTGATTCTTCCGAAACTCTTACAGTTGATTCAGTTATGATCATGTGCTCAAGTCGCCTTAAGTGCTCTCACCCAATTTCTATGGTGACCGTTTTCTTGTAATGTGATTGGGCTTCAACACCGGCAAAACACAAATTTGAAGTCTTTAGGAAAGCAGGAACTTGGCTTCCAGAGGGGGTAGGTTGGGGTTGGGGGCACAATGTGGCTGCAAAGAAGCCTGGCCTGTATAGAAGTTAAGCATCCAAAGAAATGAGATTGTCAATCATCAAAAGGGGAGAATATGTTACCAAAGGTGAACTCTCTGCACATTTCTATTGGGAAAACATAGGTTTCAAACCGGGCTCAGCCCATAACACTGTTAGGGTTTTGCCTGTACGGTACGTGAATAGAATGATCAATCTGTAAGCGGACACTGCAAAGAGTTGCCAAATTCTCGATTTGTATTACAGAATTAAATGGTCACGCAGCTTATGGCAATGTATTTTAGTTCACAGGTGTATTTCTGCTGATTTATGCCAATCAACTCTGTGCTGGGCACTATGCCATAGTGGTGCTGGCATGCAGAGTTGTACTGTGCGCTGAACACTCTAGCATGGTCAATCCTGAGTTCTAGGTTGCACACACTCTGTCAAGGCATTTCACTTACAAATGTACAGCCGGTGCATGTGGAATTGCTAAGTGAAAGTACCGCAATGGAAGGGTAAAACAAAAACAATTGACGGCATGTTGTTGCAGCAGTGGCCATTTAATTGTTTGTCCAAAATCTGCTCTAGTTGACAGTCAAGGTCTGAAATTCGAAACTCATGCTCCATATAATAGGCGCATCTGATCTCTCTTTGAACTTCGGCAGCTCGAGCACCACATGGCACAAGAATGCCCCCATGCTCTGCTAGACTGCATCTACGTGTCATCAGGATGCTCTGCTAAGGGGGTAAGACAAAAAAGGATGTATGAACAGTAAGATGTTCTTGAGATGGTATTTCAATTTTTCTTCAGGTTGCCAGCATTAATATTACTCAAGGCATCTTGCTCCCGACTTCCTTGTCAAAGAGCAAAGCACTTCCGTTTATGCTGTGTTATGCACAAAGTGCATGAAATTTTCAAAAATTTTGTCGATCAGGCCCACTGTGTTTGTGCGAAATAATGGTCATGTCGACATGTTGCCTATATCTTGAGGAATAGGCATGATTAGCAATGTCACATGATATTGATGAGCTCAATCGAAATTTAGTCTGCAGTATCTCATAATCACAGCCATGATGTGTGCTGAGAAAAGTTAAATGTCACATGATATTGATGAGCTCGATCGAAATTTAGTCTGCAGTATCTCATAATCACAGCCATGATGTGTGCTGAGAAAAGTTAAAAAGAAAGCGAAATAAGTGCATTTACAGACTTTCTTCGAGCAAGCAAACGCAGTGAGGAGCAAGCGAATGTTGCTGCAGATGGACGAAGGGCGCATCGTTTGATTGCAGACTGCTCCAATCGATCAAAGACCATTAGGCGCAAGTGGAGGCTGCAGTGGGCGAGCAAAATCAACAGAGGGTGATTGGTGGAAGCGTGGAGCAAGCGAAGGCACAGATAGAAAGATAAGAACGAACCAGAACAGTTTGATCGATCCCCGTGATTTTTCAAGATATCGTTCGATAAGCCATGGATATAGTCTCATTCCTGAGCTACAACCACACTTTTACCTTAGAAACCTTTTATCCTAAGTCAAAAGGCACAGAAGGTCAAATTGCTGCATTTTAACCCTTAAATATCGAAATGTGCCCTATAAGCTGAGGTGGCATAGTATCCGAGCAGATCGATCGATATCAGTTGAAGCCGTTCTTTGGGCAAGCTAAGGCAGCTGGGGATGAATGAATTTTACAGTGAACCAGTGAAGTGCGCTTAAGTATACAAAAGGTGCCTCTCTCGATGGATAGACGCTCTGCGTGATCGAAGGCCATTGCAAGTGGTGGAAGTCTGCAAGTTAGGCCTGTTAGATTAGTTCTAGTTTTTTTCCTCTCATTAGTGTTTTGGGCCTGTCCCATTCCTTTTTGCTATTTACTTTCACTGGTATTTTAGTGTTCAAAGCAGGGCACAAAACACCCAATGGTGCTCAAAAGTGCTTGCCAAGTAAACCTAACCAACGGGCCGGTAACAGTCTGTATGACAACTGCCAGTGGAGTGTATTAAAGAATACACTACCACAGCACAAGCTCAAAGCAAAGTAGTCCAGTGTATAAGAAATGGCGTCAACAGGTCGTAAAGTTTGTTTTAGTCTATAGTTGCAAGCTAGCATAACAGAGCCCCGCAGCTCATTCTCGGGAGTGGTCTACTGCTTGTTGGAAAAAGCTGCTTGTAACAGGGAGAAGACACGTTTTGCTGTGGCAGAAGAGGGCTGAACCAAACACAATTGTTTCGCAACAGCTGACCAACAGGGAAGGCTTTGCCTGTGGTTATACCACCACGTCATAGCCATCGTTTTTTTTGGATTAGTGCTCGTTGGAGTGCTCAAAAACTGTCATAGAGCCTGTTGTTGTTGATCAACATTGGTTTCAGTTCTCCCTTTTAGTGCCAGCACTATTCTAACAGGCCTATTGCAGGTACGGTGAAAGGTAGCAGGTGTGTGAAGCCAGGAGCAGGCACGAGAAGGTGATAGACTGCGGCAGAGGTTGAGTTCTTAGGCACAAAAGCAAAGCTTGAACTGTCAAAAGCGAACTATAACGGCTCCATTGATAACTTTGATTCCGAAATTATCGGTCGATATCCTATCAATCATTTGCTTAGATTTGTAGATATTGAGAGATATCATGTGCAGCCGGAGAATCTGCTACGCTCAGCCTAACTTGATCAAACAAAGTCAAAAATGGCCAAATGACCATTTCAAAAGAGCAATTTAAAATAAGCTTTTTTCTCTCTGCAGATGACGAGGTCTGAGATGGACAAGCACGACACTGAAAATGTTCGATTCCATCTCGAGATTACACATAAGAAAAGCCAGATCTTGGAGGGAAAGCTTCTGCAGGTGGTGTCTTCCATGGAAGGGCTCAAGGCCACAATGGTACAGCAGGCAGAAATGGTATGAAGAATTCTGGTTTTAATCAACCATGGCGTTCATGCGAACTTTTTCATGTCAAAGTGTTGCCTTTATCTTAACTCTATCCCTTCCAGGCAATTTTTCTCTCTCAGGCAATTTTTCTCTCTCAGTCTCAGAACCCCAGGGGCCCTTCTCCACCATAGATTTTATAATGCAAGTCAACAGGCAGTCCAAAGTCAGTGCATTGACTTGACCATAAGGACTTGAACGCTGGGACAGAGTTTGGCACTTCCATTGTTCACAACCACAAGAGAAAAAAAGGGAATAAATTGATGATTATAGATTCATAGCCAAGACGGAGGTCATGATCAGCAAATCACAGCCTAAGCTGCGCAGTGGCGAGGCTTGTGATGGATGATGATCACGACTAAACTTGTCGAGGCTATGAAACTCTTTATCACAATCATTGCACAGGTTCCTCCTTTTGTTTTCTGCAACCATCAGACACTTCAGTGTGTTCTTTTCTTTCCGTTTGGTTTCATGAAACGGACAATGCGCTCAATGTCGAGCAGCAGCAGTATCCCAAATCATTAGAGCAAGAGATCTGCTGCAATTGTGGAAGAAACCACACAGCATGCCTGATCAAGTGAGAGACATGGAGATAGAGAATGAAAATATCGCAGGAAATCACTCAGTTTTTAATTCCTTGGGTCAGGAGTGATCCAGCCCAATCTCCTGCAAAGAAGGTCTAGCTTAGCACAACCGAAGGGTTCATTGCTAGAATTGTTGAGGACGTTGTGCTCAATGACGGGAAAAGAACCACAAAGCCATGGGGGAAGCTTTTTCTTGAGCGTTTCTTAATGCATGTCAATTCAATGAGCAAGCAAAAGCAGTGAGGAGCGAGCGAAGGTCGCTGAAAACGGTCTGAGGGTGCATCGCTCAATCGCAGACCGCTCCGACTGATCAAAGAGCATTGTGGGCCAAAGGAGGCTGCAGTGGGCAAGTCACAAATAAGCAGGGTGCAAGTGAAGGCGACAAGGCGAAGGCAGCAAGTGATGATTGTCAGCAACAAAATGCAAATGGAGGGACACAGAAAACATTTTGTGATAGAACAGACACACATTGCTCAATCACACACGGCTCCGACCAACTGAAGACCGTTGGTGAGCAGAGGCTGCAGTGGGCAAGCAGCGGGCAAGCGAAGGTAGCAGAGGGTGTTTGGCGGAAGAAGGGAGCGAGTGAAGGCACAGATCGAATGTTTATGGATTTGAATGAGCTAAAACAGTTCACTTGATTTCTTTGGTTTACCAGATTTCATCCGATAAGTAATTGCGATTGATATTCTAGGTCAGTCGTTCATTATGATCGACATTGCGCACAGATTAAGTTGATCAACCACAGCCGAACATTTTGTTTTGCTTATTCCACATTTAAGTTTTAATCTAGTCAATCTGCCTTCGTGGATAAACCGGTGATCCGTGGCACATTCTGAAAAATGGCAACTTGGCATTGCCGGTGGGTGATTTTGTGGTGATGTTTATATCTTTTAGGTTGTGATCGGGGTGACTCACAGCATGTAACTATCTTTGATTATCAGCCAAGACCAACAATTGAGTCTTGTTGGTGATCAGGGAGAGTGGAACCATGTTTCTGAGAGGTCACAAGAGATTCCTTTGCGGATGAAGTTCAATCATGCTCAGCCTGCGGGAAGTGTGACAAGTTCTTGAAATA
>JAOWAR010163742.1:0-10286 GCA_028571005.1 Clathrina lutea
GCGCAGAGCCTATGCGCATGCTCGAGTACCCGGATCGAAAAGTTCGCCGTGGCGGGCAGATCAACTCGATATGAGCTTCTCCTTTCTTGTAGCAGGCCATGTCCCAAGGCAAACCTTTACATTGGTACTTAGCATTTTTCAAAAAAATATATTTAAGTGAATAAGCCATCGACTGGAAACGAATATCCCCTACGTTTGAGCCTACCGTCTTTCTTTTTTAAAGTCAGTTTGAAGAAAGTCGGAGATGTCGACTTAATTTGGCCCTCAGCAAAAATCTACAAAATGGCTTGATCCTAGAATAACAGACTCAGTTGGATATGCGTTACTAAAACCTTTGGGATTCCATGGTTTCACGCATCATTGTATTTGAAGGAACATGCCCTCCAGAGAGGACGAGGCATTCCACTCTTCACTTGTCAATGCTCTCTCCTTGACTAGATAGTTATAAACCGCCCCGAGACCGACTCAATCTCCCTCCCTTGGGATCGCCAGCTCAGACCACTTCAGTGCTAATTATCAACCAATATGTATAAACCAAAACTGGGAAAAATCTGCCCAACGCCATTGGAGCTTTGAGAAGACACCAAGGCCTTTTTCACAAACCTACAATTCCCAACCATGGCCAGATCAGCAGTATCCAGCAGTTGATAAAGAAGAGAATCGAAACATTTCTCTCAGCTGCTTCCCGACATATTCCATACAAAAATGTAAAAAAGAAAGCTCAAAGAGAACCGCTGTGGTTATCCGATATTCTGCAGCTGCTGGCTAAGATCAAGATGAAGAAACACCTATTCAATCTGTCAAAATCTAATCCTGCTGAAGATCCCATGGACAAATTCCGGAAAAACAAATTTTCAGCTGTGAATCGCCGAGCAAAGTTATCTTCACATCCTCATTTCATGGCCTGATGGAAATTAGCCCCAGTCCAGAAGCCATCTACTAGGCCTAGAAATTTATTAACTCAAGGAAGGGTCCTGGGATGGATAGCATCACAAACAAAGTCCTAACCAACGTGTCTCCAGCAATCACAGGTTCTCTGACGGCCCTCTTCAGCACTTCACTCCAGTCGAAAAAGCTTCAAACAGCATAAAGAAAACACCTAAAGTCCGCCCTGCATATGAGCCCAGCTATGAGAAAAGAGGAGAAAAGAGGGTAATGGCAATTCTGGTCAAAATAACATTTTTGCATGTTCATATAGCCTCAAATCTTATGAGCTGAGCAAAAAAGATGAATGGAAAATTCCCACTTCTTCACAGAGATAGAGTAGTTTACGTTCAGTGTAGTCAAACCAGTAATAGACGGTCACTATTGGCAACCAGGCACTCCACTCACTACCAGTGGTTCATTTCAACAGAGAAATATCCAACCACAAGAACCACGTCAAGTGTTGAAAAATCTGACTCTGAATGTCGTTTATTAGTGCTGTGACTACATTGATTCGTATTTGATTACATCTGGTGTAAAATTTGACTTCAGACCAATGCTGGCATTCAGTCACTGACCTGACCACGCCATAGTCACAACTGTCCACCAAAGCTCTTCTTCCTATCAGCCATGTTGTTTTGACTTTCCGTAGAAGGATTCTATCAAGAAAGGGCTAAAAGAATTTTTTTATGCTATCTGTCCCGCTAAATGTCACGTCAAGCTGCCAAGGTGAGCCCGATCACATCATTGTCCGCCCCGCGATGGTCCACGTGGCATACGGGCGAGTCCAGAAAGCAAATTCCAGGATGAAAAGAAAGATGTCGGGCCGGTCCAGAGAGCAAATTCCAGGATGAAAAGAAAGATATCGGGCGGGTCCAGAGAGCAAATTCCAGGATGAAAAGAAAGATATCGGGCAGGTCCAGAGAGCAAATTCCAGGATGAAAAGAAAGATGTCGGCAATCAAGTGTTCAGCGTCGATTTGCTCTTTGTCTTTTCAACGCTTTTCTCTGAGAAATGTTTGGTGAATTCCAGTGGCCAAAACGAAAGAAACCAAGGAAGCTGACCAGAGCCAAAGCATATTGCATGTCGCACAGGCTCATTGCAACCTGTGCCAGCATCTTGTTTCGTGTGTCCATCACGTTGTTCGATCATGCAGATAAGGCTGGTGACGGGGCTAAGGTGCGTGCACACACACCCACTCGCGCATACATACACCCCCTCGCACCCAGCCACTCATACAAACACACATACACAGCTATCCTCTCTTCAGGTAGGACCGGAAACGGAAACAGGTGGGTATAGAAGTTTCTTGGTATATCTAGGATTTTTTCTTGGATAACAGCGCCTCATCTGTATGAAACGGGCCTTCTGCTGATCTCGTAAGTGATAGCGGATTCGCATCTCACCTTTCCGGGCCGTCAGGTCTTATTATACTTTCACGTGAATTATGACCCACGCACGCAACACGCCCTCGGGGTAAACGCGCTTGTGCGCGTACACACACGCACGCGCACACACTCTAGCATGCGCACACACGTGTACATGATGTAGCCTATATTACCTGCGTGGAGGATCACGGAAAAATTACAAACTGGGGGTGTGGCCAGAGGCTGTTGAAAGACTTTATTTGGATGGACGGCTCTCAGAAGATTGAAGAGAAGAGAGCAGAACTAGCAAAGAAAGGTAGTTATAAGGGCTGAGGATGCCTGGAAGGAAGTAAAATTCAACTTAAATGTTTACAACCTGCAAGCGCCAAGAAAATTCTGTCGGAACGTAAATAAAAAATTCAGGTAAATTTTCCATCACACTTCGCTGAGCCCATGTCGATCCATCTCAGATTAACTAACTGTATTCATGAAGAACGAGGAAAAAATCGAAACCCAATCAAAAATGAAAAATAGAGCTTGCTTGGATTCCTTCAATTGAAGATAGACTGATGTTGAAATGGTCGTTAAATTGTTCCACATTCAGTTTTCACAGTAGCTCCACGAACATTCCCATCCTTCCTGCACTAAGTCCTTCTAGGCGTACAAGCTTCCATTTGCCTCTTGGGAGATTCTCATCTTTTACTAACCCAGTTTCTCCGAGTCCAGCTGGTCTCTGCTTATTGTCGTAAGTGCTTTGAGAATCTTCCCAAAGGTACAGTAAATATTCCTTGTTTCATCTTTACCAGAAGTGTGCCCACACGCTGTTCAGGTGTGCATCTGGTAAAATAATGAATAGATGTGGATAGGTGGACAGAGGCAAAGGACAAATTTGATTCTTGCAAGCTAGTACGACATCGTAATAGGCCATTTACATCTGAAAACAGATTCAATGAATGTTGCCAGTTTGAAAATCGGTGATCATTTCGATTCCGTTCTTGACGCTCAAGACTCCAAAGTCATTCAGCCAGAGTTAAATCCGCCTGACAAAGGTCCTTGGATGCTGTCCTTGTGCTCCACTTTGCTCTCAGGAGTGAAATAAATTGCTCGATAAGTGCAGCAACTCGTACTAGCTTGCGTAGATCACTGAATCGGTCACAACCAATGACTTTTCCAATACTCGTAGAATTTTCTGCAGTGATACTGACGTCCGCTTGAAGACTCATATTGGTATGGCAAGTGCTCCTTGATGCTTCCTTCAAACAGCCATCTGTCTGACCGACTGGCCTTCGATTCCACAGTTAGGTTTTGTAGCTTCCTTCAGCCACTCTGGAGCATAAAACAAAAGTTCCAAGTAGCGACTTGTTAAATCCTTCAGGGGGGATGTTCCAAGCGAGGCGATGTCTGCTGGACTCTCTTTTCCAGGACAATGCTTCCAGTGATCAAAATATTTCTAATTTCTTATCTTCGTGACTCGATTTTGGACCAACTGTTTCCATGAGCACTTGCTGTTCTTGATCCAATCGTAAACGATCAAAAAATCTGTGAAGCACCATTAGTTTTCGAGAGTTAATTTTATTCGGCCAATAAGCAAAGAGCCCCTAGGAACTCCAGGCGGGGTAAACTCATTGCTGTTAGAGGTGCTACACTAGTCTTTGATGTGACAATCCGTACCGAGGTGTCTGTGACTAAAGTAGTCGGGTTACCACCACCTCCCAGAGGAGAGAGAATACTGGTCAATTGCCAGCCAGACGTTGACATTGACATTCTCAAATCTGTGATCAGCCACAACAGGCTCCAGGACATCAAGAAGTATTTCCGACATCTCTGCGACGAGTTTAGTAAGAGTCTCATCGAAATTGGTATTTTGGATAAGCTCGTAAGAGTCGATGAAGTGAGGGTACCGTACTTTGGCTCCCAATGTTCAAAAATGGTTATTCGGGGCAAACTTATCACGTTCGACTACAATGACCTGTTGCGAGAACGTATATAGGTACCATCTCAAGATTTTTACTGGGAAAGAGCCTGGCCAGCAAACTCTGCCACTGGGCACGAGAGTTGTCAATAAGACGGTCTTCACTATCCAGAAGCATTCTGCAGTACTCGTGCATGTTGCATGCGTGTCTGAATGACAGGCTACCATGTGGTTGACCGAGTGTTGTGGTTGGCCGAGAGACTTCGGTGACGAACCAGAAACATATGAGAGTTTGATATAACAACGATATTTGTTTGTCAGTCCTGGTGTCTATTCATGGGTCAGATTGCACACATTTAATTGCTGAAGATCACCAGCTGTTCTTTCACAATTTATTCACCTGTTGATGCCTTTTCGGGAGAAGGAAATGAAGACTGCAGGCGCAGTTCTCGAGAATAGCATTTGGCGGAGGAGAGAAGCTCTTGCTCAGCTCCGACAACCTGAAGAAGGCAGGGCAGGGGTGGTTCTGCGATTACTCCGGCAGTATGAGTCTGCACGTGAAACGAACAAGCTGTGCTGTCTGCTCCAAGTAGCTATATGAGTTACCTGCCGCTAAACCGGCTTGGGGAAGGTACAATGTCGGTAACGTCCAAGTCCTAGACCCACATCTCATCTGCATGTACAACAAAGGCATAGGCGGAGTATACCTCATGGATTGCCTGCTCGCCTCATACCAGCCAATGATCAGCTAGGGCCAAGAAGTGGTACTGGTTTAGTTCGCCAAGACGCCTGATTTGCAGGCCAGGTGCAAGGCTTCTCAGCGTCATGCACGCTATGCGTGCAAGAAATGCAGTGCCAGGCTGCGCCATGACAAGAAATGCAGTGCCGGGCTGCGCCATGACAAGAAATGCAATGCCAGGCTGCGCCATGACAAGAAATGCAGTTCCAGGCTGCGCCATGACAAGAAATGCAGTGCCAGGCTGCGCCATGACAAGAATTGCAGTGCCAGGCTGCACTATGACAAGAAATGCAGCGCCAGGCTGCGCCATGACAAGAAATGCAGTGCCAGGCTGCACCATGACAAGAAATGCAGTGCCAGGCTGCACCATGACAAGAAATGCAGTGCCATGCTGCACCATGACAAGATTGCAACTTGTGCACTGCAGGAACACACTCGGCTACTTCGGTGTACTCTATGGAAACTCGTTTGTCAAAAACACTCAATTTTCTGTTCTATTTTCTCCTGGCTGAGAGTTATATCCTGTGCAGAAATTTCCGTCAGTTCCCGGCACATAGATCCTGATCTTAATGCAGCTAGGCTGTTCTCCCAGAATTTGGTGAGTTTTACCCTCCGTTCCCAACGTTCCAATACCGGTATGGGAGCATATGCGAATATGAAAGTGGACAAGTCGTACATGGACCAAACTTCGTGTTAACTAGGTTTGAGTCAGTAAGGTAATCAGGACCGAATTTGAACGAATTACCCAGTGTGAATCAGGTATTGGTAGGAGAGGTTAATTCTTCAAATCCAAATACATCGAGGGCTGAATTAATTTGCGCCGCAACCTTCTTTATTCGCGTTGTAGTGGCTCATCAACCTGGGAGTATCTGACGAACAGAACTTTGGAATTGGATAACAACGTAACTTCCGCTAGTGAAAGGTAGAGATGGAACCGTGCGCTTTTCTCCATCTGGTGTATCTTTGGCCATGTCAACCTCTAAATCGAAGATTATTTTAATTTGTCCATCTCTGTTTTCAACTTTCTTCGTTCTTCATTTATGTTATCAATAGAAAATGATCGAGCTTGAAACAAAAACTGAAATGCTCCAGTTTGCACTCTACCTAGAGTTGTCATAATGTTTCCTGGACTTTAATCAGTTAAGTGTTTCACCTTTAGCGCTCATCATTGTCACCTGTTGCTTGTTTTGTTTCACGCCTGAAGTACATACATGTAAATGTTGTTGGCTGTTACTCGTTGTTCATTTCCCTGTATACTTCTGAAGGAAAGGGAAGGAAACATGTTTCAAGTCAATATCTGGTGTTCATGCGATGGGTGGTCTTCTTGTCATCAATAGAAGCTAAAAGTAAAAACACTGCCTCACCGCCAATCTCCACCTCCCTCTCAGGTCCACTCACGTGCACGTACCTTCTTTTCGATTCACTTCCATCACGGCCGATGCTCGCAGATACCGCACCAGTCAGCAGCCAGGAAAACACCATGCCTTGAGCAAAGAGAAGAACGGCCAGTTTGTGCATGACTTGGCACGTTGGATACGACGAAATTTCCTTCGGCATGTCCACCTGGAAAAGCATGGACGAAAGCAAACTGTAGCTGGTGGGTGTACTTTCGAGAGTTAAGCAATTGTGCTCGACGTACCTGCTTTGTAACCACCTACGCATCTGCAGAATGACTTACTACAATTTAGCACCAGGGCTGGTCATACAACGGATCGGAAGCCGGTCCACCTACCATGATCAACACGTAGCTACACCTTGCTGTTGAGACGACCAGAAATTTAGGGGAGGGAAGGATAGCGCCTTAGGGTGCACATTCGTCAGTCCTCAAATGTTGGCGTCGAAGGAGAGCCCTATAGTTGACCTTTTAGTAACCCCTACATGTAGAAGAAATCCTCCCGGAGGAAGAGCCTATTAGATTTCATCACACCCTGCGGTTTTTTCTTTCAGCGCTCTCGTGACTTCGATCGCATGAGCCTGGCCTCACGGTGACAAATATGGGGACGTCAGTCTGTCCACAACTTTGTCAACTCCAGGCACCAGTTCGTCACCATGTGGGCGCAGCGAGAGCAAACTGCGGGGGTAATTCCAGAGTCTGGCAGGGAATCACCGCTTCGGGTAGCGGCTTGGTTCTAATCAGCTACAGTGACGCGGAGCTCGAGCCGGAGCTGAGCTCCAGGCGTGCAGGCGTGATCGCTCGAAGCGATCACGTCTGGATGCTTCTCTCCCTGAAGCCCATGAGCGGTCTTCCAACCTTCGAGCGAGTAGCTGAGTAGATCGCCGCACGCTGGCCTATCTGTACCTGTGCGGCCGATTATGGCGATCGTACGTAGATCCACGCAAGGGCCTCCCGCGCTGAGAGCTGAACTTGTTGGGAGCACACACGTACAGTACGTACACGTTCGACCCCTGATCTTCATGATCATAATTATCAGACAGCTCCCGAGAGCTGGAAAAATCCCCGTCCCATCTATATCTATGATCTAGCTGGGCGCGTGACCGGCCACTCATGTATCGACACGCTGGCGAGCTGGCGAAGAAGGAAGCTGGCGCAGCCACGCGTAAGCACAAGTTCACATTTCCCGATCTCGAAGAGCAAAACAAAACAAAACAAAACAAAACAAAAACAGTGGGAGATTTCTCATCATGGCTAATTTGGTTGATTTCTTTACCCTCCTGTAAGACAAGAAAAACAATAAACCAGTCAGCGGTCCACATTTTCATAGAGAACATGATGGGGTCGTCGGAATGGTCGTGCAAGATTGAAAGCTCGACCTTGTACGTGCATGGCCGTTGTTGTGGAATACAAAAACACGAGCCCCGGCAGACAAGTGAGAGCTGCATATTCGGTCTGGCAACCCTTCCACGTAGTCTTCTCTCTTGAAACCCCTTCATTTGACAAGGCTGGTCAGACAAGCAGCTCCTTTCACCTCTTTGTATTTCTTCAAGGAGCGGCGTGTTTGTTCACTGTGATATCCTATTATCGCATTAGTTATCCTTCCCCATGCCCACGTCAGGTTTAGGAGACACCCCAAGCGTATATGAAAAAACTCGATTTTCCACATGTGTGATCCGATTGCAACATCCCTCCGACGCGTGCCCAAGAGACAAGGAGACCCAGGCAGAATTTTGAAACGCGTTAATGATAGTTTGTTAGACGGATATTTTGTTAGATAGTTAATTAGATAGCTTGTTAGTTAGATAGTTACAAGTTGGAAAGGTTGTGAAGGAGCACCTAGAAAGTTAGTTAGAGCACCTAGATAGTTAGTTGGTTAGTCACTATAGTTAGATAGTTAGTATCTAGTAGAGTTAGAAAGTTAGTTTGTCACTATGTAGGAGCACCTAGATAGTTAGTTAGATAGTTTGTGAAGGAGCACCTCGAAATGAGCTCTCGCTCCCATCATGATCAACCACCCCTCACCAACTCTCTTAAGTTCATTGAAAGAGGCAACTGCCCAAGGCTGAGGAGAAGCACTCAACTTTGACTCGAGAAATAGCACAGGTATGAGAGCTGGTGAACATGGTGAAGAACTACCGATGCAGTGGTAAAGTGCCTTGAAAACTTGACGAAGTCCGGGCGAGATATAGCCACTGCCCAAGGATATCACAAAATGTACGGCCATGCTCGGTCGACCCTTAAATTTTACTTACTGTTCTCGTCTTGTCGAGCCCTTATGAGCGGAAGGTGGGCTGAGGGCAAATGATCCTTGGCGAGTTTCGCGATGGCAGGCCACGGCCGGTTGAAGCGGAATCCTGGAGTTCGCCTCGAGTCGATTGTTGTGTCTTGGCTGCTCGAAGGCCAGAACAGTCTTCAAGAATCTCACCATCCAGTAGAGCGCGTACGTGTCCGAGCCATCTAGTTCAACGTTTGCCGAAGATTCTCCCCTTCCATTGCCGCTGCCTTCACGGAGCACTCCTCGCACCGGTACACCGCGCCCTGGCCTTGCTACGGACTGTGCATGCCAGATTGCTTTTTTCAGCATCTCGCCTTTCTCCGCTGCAGCACCAAGAAAAGCCTGAAGAGCCCTGCAGTCAACGATCAGGCCCGAAGGGCTGAGGAGGACCACCCGAGTTCCTAGCCACTCTCCGGTTTCCCGTGCGACATCACGTAGCGCCAACCCCACGTCTGTCTCGTTACTCCAGGAAAAGACGGATATGCCGGACATATACCGACCATGCTCGTCCACCTGCTGTCAGAACGGGCCCTTTGAGCGCCCCTTCTTGCTCTCCACGCGTGACAAAAATGATTAGATCTATCTCATATAACGGTGGGCGGGTACTTCGCATCCTCCCCTCCGTCGGTTTGCGTGCCGGAGACTACTTGCTTGAGACTTGCTTGAGGATTGCTTGGGGAAGAAATATAGGCGTGTAAAGAATCCTGACCACAGGCCCGAACCGAAATTTGATGCCAGCCTTTATAGTTTCGAACTTGGATCTTCGTGTAGCATATCGACCAAGTACTAGTCTAAATGCGATGGCGGTGCGTGCCTCCCGGGAAGTCACTTGGCCTGGCGCGCTGGCGCTTCAACACAACATGGGTAAACATTCCATGATTGTACACCTGAACTCGATGGCGCCCGCTTGCCATGTCTGCGCTCGCGATACTAGTGGCGATAAGGTCGATCGATTTCAGCGGTCAATGTTCACCGTGGACGGTGAACGTTGCAATTGGGCTCGGTGTTCCATCATGCACACTTTAATCGCGAACCTTGTACATGTTGTAGACATGTGTAATCCGTGTTGTAGTACTGGCCGACCAGAGTTAGCCCTTACAGAAAGTATGGCACGGTACCAACAAATAATGACGTTAAACTTCTGGCCCTCTCAAAGAGAATTACACTGATCTTCAGGCGGGTTGGGTTTACATTGCTTCGTGACTAAAGAACAGGAGAAAGCTCCATGAAAGCGGCTCCGTGAAAACGCTCCGGCCAACCTTTAAGTGACATTGTCGAGCTACCACGTATCCGTTTGAAAGGACTCGACAGTTTACCTCAGCTGTCCAGTCATGGAGTCGAGAATATATTAGCGAACTCAGTCCTAGTCCAGTATAGGGCCACTGCACATACAAATTTCGTTTTTGTCCCCTGCTTCCGACAGTGGCAGGAGAAGCTCAGCGGCGTGCGAATTTGTTCCACCATCTTTCCATTGTCGCAACAGTATGACATCATCAATGAAACTGAAAATCTCCGGGAAGAAACTGAACCATCAAACAAATTTCTTTTTTTCTCCATTCCCTATTGGCACAGACCGGATTCGAACCTGCGACGAAACGAGTCACATCGTAGTGTTTCACAGAACCGAGGTTCGACCGTGTCGTATGGAAAGACCAAAGCTCGCCATGAAACCG
>JAOWAR010163753.1:0-17219 GCA_028571005.1 Clathrina lutea
GCCGGGAAACGCTCCGATTTCGACAATGTTGAGAAGGAGACACCGCCTACTCGACACACGTGCAACAGAGACGCAGCATTTTAGTCCATAAAAGTGGCCACCAAGGAATTTTGCTCCCCACAACTGTACGACCGTCGTCGAGCGCACCCTCTTTGGAAAGCTCTTACTCTGAACTAAAAAAAAAAAACTATAGTCGACGAATAAAAAACTTCCGCACAAGCGTTATGTGCCTGAACGGAACGTGCAGTAATGCAATGCGTGTTTGCCACGGTTCGACGACAACAACGCCCGAAGGTGAATAATCAAAGTCTTCCCCCTTGTCTTACAGGCGCGATCATGGTCGAGCACCATGCAGGTGCAAATGCCATGCATTTTTCAGGGGCTTTTCCGTCCAGGCAAAGTCGAGGTAGAGGTAATACCAAGGTCTACTTATGAACTCAACTACCACGCCCCCTTCCCCTTTCTTGCATTCAGGAAAAATTACTTCAGCCGTTGCTATGATGCTTGATACACGGCGCCATATTGGCGAACGTTCCTTCTTCCCAGTCTCACAGATAACTAGGACGATCAACAACCGACTAAACAGGAAAGACCATAGTGGCAATGTGTTTTCCTCATGTGCCAAACACTTTGGCATATCGAAACAGCTCAAAAGAAGGGTGAGACTGACCAATGATCGCATAATTAATCTTGGATTTCTGAAGCCCAGACTGGAATTTATGTAGGACCCCCCTGAAATGAGAAAATTGCTCTTTGTCACTTTATTTGTATATCCTGGTAGAAGAATGAATAAGGAATCGCGTGTCGAAAACCGCGTGGAAAAAAATCGAAGAGCAAGTCATCGAAGAGTGCCCTCGAAAGGCGAGAGTTTTGCCGGATCGTCAACGATTGTGCGCGCGGCTGCGCCTCCAAGTCTGGTTTCTGAAAGTAGCTGCAGGGAAATTATCATTTGCGGGAAATCAACTTAGCACTCGGCCGCATAAGTCTCGATCTTGTAACTGAAGCCGTGCCAAGAGAGCCAAGAGTCGATGTCCGCGAACATTCTGCGCTGCGTAGATCTACGAAATACTAGAGACCGACTGGGGTGATACCGTATTCTCGGCCTTCTTTGCAGTCAAGTTGTCAAGTTGTACATCCAGTCAAGTGGTTCCTCTCTCGCAGTATCTTACAAGCAGGCTACAGCAATACAGAAAAAAAATACAAGTAGATATAAAAACAAATAAAAATAAAAATAAAAATGCAAGGAAGAAAGGGAGTCATAAGCTTTATACGAAGAAAATTTCCTGAAAGGGCAGGAGAACGCACCAAGACTCGAACATCCTCAAAAAAGGATGGTTAAAAGACGGATTTCCAGCACACGCGATCCGATCAAGGTGCGCTCTGACTTTTTCCCTCACTCCCAGAGGACAGCCAGTCAAACGGTTGAGAGCTCCTAATCCAAGGAGCCCGAAGAAGAAGATATAAATGCAAGGAAGAAAGGGAGTCATAAGGTTACGAAGAAAATTTCCTGAAAGGGCAGGAGAACGCACCAAGACTCGAACTTGCGGCACCGATTCGCCTAGCAGACCGAAAATCACGTGCACTATCCATCACGCCATCTGCGCACGTGATTTTCGGTCTATTTCTTCGGGGACAACAACGCATTTGACAAAAAATACACTGGCCCCCTTAGCATTTAGAAGAGAGAAGGGCTTATCACTATCTGCTGAGCGATGGATGCTCTTCAGAATGAAAATCTCATCGGCGTTTAGCATGTCCGGCTTGGCTTGTTTTGAGGGTACGGAAGCTTCCGGCAAAAGTATGTACACCGACGGTACTGGCTACGGGATTAAAGGGACTCTCGTTCCTCGTCAGAAAGTCACCTGAGCTACTTCGTCACGATCAGAAAGTTTCCCCAAACAACTGTCCTGCTTATGTGTGTTTAATCATGGGCACGGTGGGCTTCGGTGGGATGTAGCTTTCAAACTGGAAGGGCCGATTCAGAGTGGCAGAGTATAGATTGCGTCACTCCGACTGTGCTAGTCGAGGATGCCACAGCTCAGTCCAGCCAGATCCCGCGTCCTTCCTTTCTTTCCTGTTTTGCTCTCTCCTCCTCTTCGAAATTCATTTTTTTCCTTTAGAGGGGCTAATATGTAATGTCCCTTATTGCTAGGGCCGTTATATCGATTCTGATTTCATGGGAATATTGGCTGACCTTTTTTTTTTTTTTAAGTTGTTGCCAGTTGAAAACAAATTGCACCTCCGCCGATGGAAAAGCCAAGGCCTGTCTCTCACAAATGCATAGCACGGATCTCTATGGGTGTCGCATAGCACGGATCTCTATGGGTGTTGCATAGCATGGATCTCTATGGGTGTCGCATAGCACGGATCTCTATGGGTGCTCCATAGCACGGATCTCTATGGGTGTTGCATAGCACAGATCTTTATGGGTGTCGCATAGCACGGATCTCTATGGGTGTTGCATGACACGGATCTCTATGGGTGTTAGCACGGATCTCTATGGGTGTTAGCACGGATCTCTATGGGTGTTGCATAGCACGAGTCTCTATCGGTGTCGCATAGCACGGATTTCTACGGGGGTGGTATTTATATTTCGTGTCCGTCGGAGGGTCTTACCGCAGTGTCACATTCCAGACGCACAAACTAAGTCCAACAAACCACGTTGCACTCAGCCCACGCCTTTGGATATCCTGAATTGAAACGAATGCCTTTTGGACCGATCTGCACCTGTGAAGGAAAGAAGAAGGCGAGAACACAAGACAAATTGCCTGGAAATGTAAACAACTGTCTAGCGATTAACTCCTTAGCAAGGTAGGAGGAATGGATATGCTCCAATTCCTAACTGAAAAGTTCCACGCAGAACTTCAGGCAATCATCAGACGGTACGAACACAAAATAACAGGAGTAGCTTTTTACATGTATAGCGAGGATGGAAATGCGTGTGGATGTTCATGCCTGGACCGACAGAGAATGAACAGAGGGTTGGGGGGAAGGGGGTATGGCGGCGGTTGCTAAGTGCGTGCTGCAAAAGACCTGGATCTAAAAAGGTGTGTTCGAAAACCTCAGCTAGCCAGTGGGAAGAAGAAACACTCTGAGGGAGCGCTTGCTCTTGTAGGGGGTATGTCGACGCAATCTCCTAGTGGGCGTTCAGAGTGGCATGGCTGTCAGCACGGACGGTATAAATAACTTGTCGATCTCCTGAATGAGATCGCGGGCGGTGGCACATGTCGGCATTCCACTTCTCTTACCTAATCATTCCGCTCCACGTACTTCGTGTCGAGCAGTCTGTCGGGAAAAGGGCCGTAACCTATGGATTGAGGAATTCCTTAGCTAAAGGACAAAGGGTGCCTGCTTTTTCTGGGTGAAAAAACTTTGGCAGCTCCGAAGTGTCTTGTGGCAGCGGCAAGGAAAGTCGGCATGAATTTTCAAACAATAAACAATAACAACTTTAGGAAGAAAGGCAATCTTCTTATAGGATACTCTAACAATCATTTACTCATCTACAGCAATAATAATAGCTGTTCCCACATGTCCCGTGACGTCACACGTACATTGAGATCGCGGACACCAGCGCAGGAAAAGTCGATACCACGGTTTTGTGTTGGAAACAGACGTTGGAAACCGTTTCTGCCCGCTTTTAAGCTATTCGAGAGCGGAAGGCTTATTTCTGGATGTACATGCTGGCCAGGTCGAGCTCGCCATCATCAGTCGGAGTTCTGTGTAATGAACGAGGACTGATGGACAAAGCTTAAAAGATGAAAAAAAGAAAGAAAGAAAATGTTTTACTTTGTTTTGTTTTCTTCCAGTGCCAGCCCAGCTCTTGCCGAGCTCTTGCCCAGCTCAGCTACTATGTTTGTCAATGCACATTGTAGAGTAGGCTCGTAATCTCGATCTTTGAACAGACCACCAACAATGCTGAACGCCGACTGACTGAACCACCAGGTGATCATGATGCTCGCGCTCGATCGTGCATTGCACTGTCCCGTTCGTAGCAATCCTTGCACAATGACAACAGGGTGCACTGTCAAGATCGTCATTCAGATTCATCGCTAGTAGATGAGCCCGCCATGGCCAGCGAACGAGAGCCACTCGAACTTGAAGCAGCGGCAGACTTCATCTGTAGAATGGTCCGTCAACGAGATACACGCCGAGAAGAGATACAGGAGGTAAAGAGATTCATGTGTATTTTGTGGCGATCGTGAATGCATGCATTATGGCGTTGATGTCTCCTTCGTTTCAGAATAGGAACCTCACACCTGACCCTACACGAGTACCGAATCGGTTTGTTTTCGTACACGTGACCATGCTCATACACCGGCAGCGTATGAACGATTCGTTCCATCGGCAACAGGAACTTTTTGAAACTGGTTTCGTGTAAGCGCTGCCTTATACTGTGCTAATAGGGACTGAACTGATTAATTTATATCTGTATCGACACCTGCATTCATCGTTATCAACGTCGAAAGCTTACCTTCAACTTGAAGCAACGAGCTGAAAATTGCTGGGTGAAAAAAATCCGTCCTTGGCTCGCAAGACCATGCCAGGCATCTTCCTTCAAGGCGTGCGAGGTTTCGTACATCCTCCTAAAACCGTGATCATGTATGTGACCTTCCTGTTCACACCCGATATGGGGATAAGAAATAAGTCAAAGGTAACTGGTCGGTACTTGATCCGGGCCATCAAGGGGCTTCGACATGTACGGCATTGGTACTGGAAAAGAGAAGATTGTAATCAGAACGAAAGCGCAGAGGAGAGGTCAAAACGTTTCAAACTGTCAAAACGCTTCAAGTTTTCATTTGAAGTTTTTTACAGAATTTTCCAGTGCTGGTGAAAGGAACGCGCATAGAGACTAATTAATGACCTTCAGGCCAGGCGTCTGACCAGAATTCAAACACAATTAACACGTTCATTGCTTTTGTCTGAGGGGATTTTGTCTTTAATACAAAGCAATTAGCATCGTCATGTTTATGTTACAGTGTCTGTCTCAGACATCACGGGCGGGGCGTCGAACAGAGAAGATCGCACGAGCACGGCTGTTCTTATCTGAGCCAATTTACCCCTGAAACAGTCCTTTCAAGTTGTCCTTTGTAGAAAATGGCGTTCAAAGAATAAAAGAACGCCGTGTTGACGACAAAGAACTTCCTCCTTTATATCTCAAACGAAGCTCAATTCTTAGAATGTTCGCATATAGCATTCACATGGCCCCAACCAGGAATTTGCAATGCAGTACACCACCGTGTACGGTCATGTGCAGGTCAGAACTGCGAGCCCCGCCCTCTATTAAGATAACAATACAGGTTAGGCTCTCACACGTCACAACATGAACGATTGTAATGTATATTTCTGGCTTGGTGAAGTTATTATTAAAATAACTAGACGGTCGTGTACAGGAAGGCACTTTGAAAGAAATTAAATTTCGCCTTAGTTTGATCAGCTGTTAAAATGATTACAATTTGTTGATGACTACAGTTTAATGTAATTTTACAGCAATGTTACAACAATACTATTAAAGCATAGCAAAACAATTAATTTTCATTCGTTGAGAAAATCGGCCCAGTCATCGTGCACGAATTAGCACTGTCGCCTGAAGTGATGTCATCTTACATCCAGGTACAGTGGCAGCTGCTTGCGTGGAGTTGTCTCAACGTTATCCTCGTGTAAGCCCAGCGGTTGCCTTTCGACTGCACCGTAACTCCCGGACTGTCAGAAAATGTTTTTGGACGGCAGTGAAGTGTGTTCAAAGCGTCCGCTGACGGACGAGCGAAGTAGCTGAGCGCCTTGTAGTGTAACGGTACTCGCTGACCGGGTGTTAGGTCAGTGCACTCGCCGCGGCAGCGGTGAATGACGAGATAGCGAATTCCACGAGGGAGGACGTACACTTTCGTCTTCTTGGTGAAGAAGATCGTGGTTGAGGACGCGTTCGCACTACCAACTTGTTCGAGGTCAGCTGTTTCGTTGGGAACTAGAATATCGACGGCGAACTCAATGCTGGAGCGCGGGACGAGAAGAGAGCCATCAGCTCTGTGGCGGGTAACGCGGCACTTCGTCGGAGGGAAACCAGCAGAGCGCACCGATCGGCTCCTCGTAGTATGATTTCCGGTAACTTCCTTCCTTGGCGAAATCGGGAGAGGATGATACATATTTGAATTGATTGTCACTACGAAGGGCGAATCTCTTCCAAAAATCAAGAACGGCTGATAGCGACGAGCTTTCAGTAAGCCCAGCCGGTCGAAAGGAAACGCCGGGGCCTCGGCAAAGACTTTATATAAGAGAACGACCTTCTCGGGTTGAAGCGCGGAAGTGAGTTTGTTGTAGGCCTGAAGAACACTAGGCCGAACGTCAACCTCAACCCAACGGCAGTCGGAGGTGCGGATGAAATTACCGCCATCCAGCGAGCCGCCGTCAGCGGGTCGCGAAAGGCTCATGTTCATCACTTTAGAAGAAAAGGATTTCTCGCCGACCATGGGCGAGACTGTGAGACGGATCTGGTTCAGGTGCGTATTGGGCTTAGCAAGCTTCAGGCACAGACGCAGTTTGGCGGCTGTCGGTTCAGTGTTGATGTCAAAGAAGTCAGGCGACAAAACGAACTTAACGGATCCAAGCTGGTGCCGGTCGGTGGACGAGTGACCTACGGGAAAGAGAGAATAAGAAGAAAAATTAAAAAAAGTCACACAGCCAGTAAAAATGGTCGAAGAAAAAATACACAATCCAGAAACAAAGATACAAGGGGGGGGGGGGAGAAACAAACGATCAAGGAAGGTTTTGCTGTCAATCAAGAAAGACTTTGTCATTCTACGTGAAACTATCCTTACAACGTTATATTGTAGAGCGTTACTTCAATGATCGAACACACGAAGAAAAGCGTTCAGAATAACGGTCCCAGCAAAGGACATTTTAGACGGAAAAACGTTTTCTCTACCGTGTCAAAAAGCTTCCTTCAGTCTCACCTGACATCTGCATGCCACATAATGCAGTTATCTGCATGTTGTCCTTCCCATTCTCCTCCATGAACCTTTGGCAAGATCTCTTCAGCGCATAGGACGATGTGAGGAGAAGGGAGAAGGTGAGAAGGACCACGCCACAGCGCTTGGCCTTGAAGTCGTAGAGCATATCCTCCATCTCGAGCGGTACTGGACAAAAAATGCTTCGGAAGATTTGGAGTCGCAATTGCAAGGTGAATGCTTCTGAAATTTTTTTCAATGATCTCGAGAAATTTATAGCCGACGAAAGGAGTGGGTTGAAGCTGAGTTTAGTCAGGGGATAGTGCTGTGTTGAGATCAGATCGACGATCAAAACACGCTGGGCCAACACCCCTTTTTGGAGTGCCGTGGTACGCCGTGCTGTGCCTTGTGTACCTCTCCAGCGTGGGTTATTAGCGGAGAGGGAGCCCAGCTTCGAAGCGCCCGTCCTCCATGATTCGAAGATCGGAATACCAGCAGAGTATGTGTATCGTGCGCTGGCCTGGACGTCAGAATTCGCCATGATAGGGTGGAACGTCGATCAGGCAGTCGCCCTCGAGGGGAGCGTTGCCCCAAAGTGGGCTGTTGTATTCATGTGGTTGCGCATGCAGCCAACCCAGTCTGCAGCTGCCCACTCTTTCATCTTCTACTTCGGTCTCTTATTTTTAAACCGGAGACAGGCGGGGCACTCCGGGGCTAATGTTTCACATCGCCATGAGTTGACCTCATGGGCAGCTGTTTGCCGGACGAAGTCTCGGGCACGCCAAAACCGCAGGTGGTTTCGGTCAGACTCGTTTCAGAGCTTGTTCAACCCGTGCAGAGAGGCTTGAAAAGGCGCAAATCTTAAGGAAAGGGTCTACTTCAGATATCAATGCTTCTCCTCGCGATCAACTCAACTTTCTTTTCAGTGGGCCGACAGGCAGAGCCTGTTTTTCTGGTGCCCGCGGGACCGCGAGGTGCGAGGAAACCGCATGCCTACTCAGCTGTGCCGGTCTACACCACTAGCCAAGAGATGCAGCTTGTTCTTCTTCGGCTGCTGCCAAAGCCTCCTTCCATCTACCCTTGTCCACCTCCAATGACGAAAGATGGTCGTTCTACCGTCTTGTCGGAAAGGCCTTGTCAGGACATATCGCAGGTCCTTCGGAAAGGCTCCTCACCTCGTATCAGATTTCGGAATTTCAATGGATCTCCATCTCATAAGTTGAGTGTCCGCCATCTTTAATCTTGGGTGTACAACTGAAAAAAATCGCGCTTGCAAGCCGGCCCCCGCTTTCATTGAGGGCTACCATCAACCCGCTTGAAGAGACCTGCTCGTGGGCACTCTATAGGCTATGATACAGTCTGTGATACCATCCTTCCCTTCATTCCAGTGTTTCTCCCATTTTTGCAGTCTGTTGGTTTTTTTTCGATAGGTGTGGCGTTGGAACGGGGCAGACAAAGCGTTCCAGAAAACGACTGTCCGACCTTTACATTTCACCGAAGTTGGATTAGGTGAATACTCGCGTCGGTACGCACAATGAAATGTCCTTGCTGACAAGAACTCGATCAAGCTTTTACCAAATTTCTTTAGAACGGTGTCGCCACGAACGGCCAAGTGCTTTGTTCAAATTCTTAAGAAAAATTAAGACCCCGGAACTTTCAACCCTTCGTTAAGGCAACACAGGATCATCCCTTTTCAACCAATCCAAGTTTTCACGTTTGTATTGGATTCAGGAATGAGCGTCAAGGACACTCAATTTTTTCGTCAAATACCAAAAGAGCCACATGTTGTGTTTCCCTTCCCGAAAGCGCTCGATGGCGGCCTTGTTAGCCACCTCTGCAAGTTGTTCTTCATTTGTTCGGATCTTTGACGACCAAGGACAAAGAGACTTTTTGCTTCCTTTCTTTCCCGTCTGGACCACAGACGGAGTAAGAGCGATGGGGTCTCAGAAAATGAAGCTTAGGTGTGGCCGTCTGACGGGGTGAGGCGCTTTGATGTGGCGTGGACAAAAGACAAAATGCTCCCTTCGAGCAATTTCCTGATGGAACTGCCGCTGATTGATTTTCCGGCTGAAAAGAGCCGCCCTCAATCTTATCCCGAAAAGCCAGTGCCTTTCACTTGCCTTCATTTTCTGCGAGTCACTTATTCAAAAAGGCTCCGCGGTCGCACCAAGCGCGTTCCGTTGCACTCGTCTTCCGATGGCCCAGTTAGCTCTTCCAAGGCAGTAGTCACCAGATTTGCTTCCCTCCAGTGAGATAAATATTAAATTTCTTCTCCAACTCTATCTTCCACCACCGGTCGTCACTGCGAAAAACGCTGCGCTGTCGGTTATCATTCTCCGGGTAGCATGTCTTCTTCAGCAAGAGGTTTCAACCTACATCCAGTGAGGTTTTCTCCAGGTGGGGATGATAACAAGGAGCGAACACGTCGGATATAGCAGAGAAGACAATGCACGAACGCCGAAATTTCTTTTCGAGGCGAATTACATGTACAATAGCTTTGCGAAGGTCACGTGATAAAGACGCAGACTACTTTCTGCTAGCGCTGCAAGATGACTCTTTCTACTTCTCATCCTGATGTCGCTTCAGGATTTCCGACGCCTCACCCACGCGTGGCGCCATCTAGATAGTCACGTCGAAGTCGACAGATTTATCTCACCCAGTGCCCTCCGGTGTTGAACGTATAGATCTTCCAACTCCATGCGCGCCAAAGACCGTTGTGATTTGAAAGCATGGAAGAACGCGGTTTTCCCATGCTCTCGGCTAAGTGTGAACTTTCACGTACTCGACGTTGGACACTGAAAGAAGCACGCGCGCTATGGATCCAGAAGAGATCAAATCTGCACGAAGGAGGAAAAGAGGATCACGTGGAATTAGGATAAGACATTTTGGCCGAAAGAAAGGCTGATTTGTTGAGCAGATTGACGTGAAGGGCAAATTTCTTTCGGACAAAGCTTGGGACCCGCTTTCCAGATCTGTTGCAAGCATCAAGACAATTTGAGCACGGCTGACCATAAGGCTATTATTGTAATCTCCTCAGAAAGACGTCCTCATCGTCTGGCAGCCAACGTAACAGAACGCTCGAGACGATGGTTAGGCCTTGAACAGCACTTGAAGGTAAGGCGATGTTTGACAGGCACACTTCTAAGCCTTCGTCTGCACACCTAATGGCTTTGTCAAAACCGTGAGGAAATTGCGCAACTGGATCAAAGTGAAGAATTTAAGAAACGTTGTGAAAGCGTTCGGCAAGCTTTGTGATCGGGAACCAGAGCAGAGACCTAAATTCATCTCATGTCAGATCAGCTAGAGCCAAACAAGCGGTAACGTTATTTCCTAGGTACAGATTCATGTGGTGGGCGAGTCCTTCTTAGGAAAACGGTCGTTGCGAGCGTGTTTGGCTGACCCGAGTCCAAGGAGAGCACTTCAAGAGATCTTCAAGGACCGTGTATTTCAAATATGTGCAAAGCGGAGCGATCTACGCACGGTGAGAGAAGGAACGCACCACATGCATGCGCGTACAGACCGCTCTTACTAGCGTTAGAGAGTGTTTGCATCGTCACAATCGTTGAGCTAATGGCACTCGGGTTGAAGGATCCAAAGACGAAACGCGCTTGTATATTGCTCCTCTACGGGGCGCTGTTAATTGCTCCCTTTCACTAAAGTGAATATGACGAGAAATGCTAAGAACAAACTCCACCTTATATGCTTCTCTTCTATCCTGTGGACCAAACGGTCAACGGGTGCCTTTACCTTGCTTGGCAAGCTTCAAACAGCCCGTGTTGGTCCGAAGCATACAGTTGCATTTGTAGCCTGGTTTTATGCCCCGCAAGGACTTTTTTTCACGAACTCAGGTGAGGTGAGAAATTCTTTTATAACATTTGTGCATCGATTTGTCTCGAAAAAATTTCAGTCCTAAGCAAGAGCTGAACGTCTGGCAGACATGTGACTCAACATATCCCCGAGATCGACCCACCCCGGCCCGCTGCTCTGGTTTGGTAGAGCTCTGTAATTTCTTGATGGCCTGCGCCCTGCAAGAAGCGAATTCGCTCTTGCGGACTTGCTCAATCCATCCATGCGGCTATCGATGAAGTAAGCTGCTGTTGAATGACCAAATCGCGTGCTGCGATGGAGTGGCGAGGCATCGCTGCTTCCTGATCTGCATGGGGAGGCACATTGTAGAAATCTGGGAGCAGTAATATGATTCTTGAAGCTAGGGGATAATCTCGATAACCCCATGTTCGTGGCCAACACACTCAGGGGCCACTGCGATTGCGAGGACCTTCAAAGCCAGGTCCAAAGTGATCATGACAGGTGCTGACTTGCTGTTCTCGAGAATCCAAATAGCTGACGAGACACCGCCGCCACGTGGGCCGGGATGAAAGTCCGGCAAGTCCACACGCGCCCCCTCTCTACCGGATCGTGACATCCCCACCACCAACCGTACCACCGTAGGATTGCGTACACGTCGAGTCGGAAAGACCTTTTCAGGGCTGAGTTCAAAAACTGTACTGATCCTGGAAAGCATAACAATTATTATACTAAAGATCAACGTCACGCGGGTTGTTGTTGAAAGAACCATGGCTACATTTGTGTGTGGCTACCGATGTCCAAAATACAAGGTGTGTATGGTAATAGTGTGAAGCGAAAAACGTGAAAAAGCTTCGTGAGAAAGGAGTGTACAAGAACAAGATGTGTTTGACTGACTTGCGCGAAGCAATATAAATTATGTGGGTGATATAACTGAGTGCTTGAACTGTCGTGTATGTGGGTGTGAATGGCATAATTACTGCTGCCCTTTCTTGCTCTTCGACAGCCCAAATGATGACATCTACCTTTGTCTTTTGAACCGTTCGAGTAGTCTGCAGACCCAGATTTGTCCAGAAAGGAAGATAATCCGTCGGAAATGAGCGTCATCTTTGAGGTGGGGAAACCATTCATACTACCCAAGGTAGTGTCAATATGTGTCGACCTAATTTGTCCTGCATTTCATGATCTTGGTGCTGTATACGCAGCTTGACATAAAAAACAGCAGGTTGCCACTCATTCGGGCATTGACCAGTCCAGTGCAGCTAGGGGGCGTCGGGGATGTCCAATCCAGCGCAAACGAAGTCAACAGCAGTGACGACCATCCATGGGACTTGTTGAAATACATGGCTTTTTCACGTGGCGGCTATAGAACTACGTGTCGGCAAATACAAAGAGGACCTAGCTCCCAGGTAGGCAGTAACAACGGGGGCAGGCGACCCGCGGATGGGTTGCATTGTAACAATACGCACAGCACGGTTTCGAGACAGTATTGTGAAGGACAGCTCGAACTTTAGGACATGCAGTTTTCATGCCAGTAATGGCTTGGATAATTAGCGATTGAAAAGGTGAAAGCTTGGCCATGTTTTGTCTGTTTCCTTTTCCAGAATGAATGTAGGCTTGGCGCTTTCGATCCGATCATTTCAAGCTAGGGTTCAAAGTTCCCTGGGATGGTTAAAGACACCTGCAAACCTCCCGCGACAAAGAGAAAATAATGAATGTTTTGCTTGTTGCGTCAGCCTTGCTTCATCAAAGACGGCAGAGGCTGGTCCATCGACCTCCTACAACATACTGCAATCGCACGTGCCCGCAAGTCCGGCCGAAAATGGTTTGGCTACCTGCGAGAGATCCTAGCTGCCGTTTCTTCTCTCCCAGTCGTGGCTATCACCCATAGATAATCTCCCAGCCTCCCGCTTGTTTCTGTCCTAACAGAGGTCTCGACGTGGAACTAGGTTCCAGGAAATATTCCTTTTTGACATCGGCGTAGAAAGACCTCTCTGCACTCACACACCCAGCACGTCGACTCCCGGTCCTGGCAGGCGACAGAACACACCGTCGATCAGTAAGGGGCCGAGAAAAATATCAAAAGTCGGTGATCATGATTTTGATTATGATGATTTACAGGCAGGGAATCGCAAGGCACACCATCAAGGGCTTAAAGAGAGATGAGATAACGAGAGCCTATTATAGGCGCTGTTAGTGACAAGATGGCGGAGTAGGTGAAGCTCTAGGATCGGGATCAGCCTTTATCCCAAGATAGTTCACATGCAGGCAGAAGATTCAGTCAGACAGCTTGTGCCCTGGCCTCTTGCTGGCCAAACACTTGGCCTGGAGGAAGGCTAATGTGGCCAAAACATCCGCCAACAATCATCAGGCTGATCGTCCTAAAGTATTATCTATTGTGAGTCATCCTCCAGCAAGAGTTTTCAACTTTTTTTAGAAAAGAAATAACGATGACACACGTTGAGGAAGACGACTAGATCTTTGGGGCTAACCGTATTGAGTGCTGAGTGGTGTGAGGTGTATGCGTGGAATGCTGCAGTGTGTTGTGGTGTGTATGCTGTCACTGTATCAATCTCTCACTGTATCAATACTGTATCAATAAGGGAATGAAACAAATGTGATGGTGATTTGAGCTTTGGTTGCATAACTGAAACACGCAATTGATCAATCACCACGCCTTGACACAGGCCATCATTGAGAGCATGGGGATAGCGTCCTCCTGTGTCGGGGCCTCCACTGCACCACAAATTAGAGAAAGAAAGAGGAGCTAACACAGACATCAGACTAAAAGAATTAACAAACATCAGGGAAGGAAATTCAAACACGGAGCCGGGGCTGGGCTATTCAAGAATACTGATTTGAAGCAACGGCTACTGCAATGCCGTGAAGCAAGTGGCACCGTATCCATAAAGTGGTGGAAAGGTGTGGCTTCTTGGTGTGCTTCGAGTTCCGGAATGCGACAGCAATCATGGATTAGCTGGCTATCATGATCAACATAATTTCAGGACTGATATTCCCCAAGCCCCTGTTCTAAAGGAGGATTTTAGTATCCCTGGTAAACTATTATTCAAGACTATGTGGCAATGACCCTGAGGCAATGATTTGCGTGACCAAATATAAGCTCCATGGTTTAAATTCTTGCCGCTAGACATGGATAGGGCAAACCTTGTGGTAATGCATGGTCAGACACATTCATAGCTGCCCAAGCAGATGGCTTGCCACTACCTATGATAATTGCACCATTGTGGACAGCAAGGCGACTTGCTTCTGAGTTAGCAACAACAGCAATCCGAAGAAGTGAGAATAAGGATTAGCTCCAGCAATAAATATCATAATAATACATTAAATGATATTATTGAAAACACAGGACAAAAAGGCTCGATCTTGTGGCGCCATCACCAAGCACAGCCAGAATGCTACAGTTTTAGCTGCTCTGCTACTTGGCCCTTCTGCGACCTTTCTTTGTTATGTCTTTACTAATTAGTACAAAACATTTCTTTCTCGCAAGTCCATCAATTATTATCATAGATCCTTGAGTAAATAGACCAACAGCCATTAACTCATACACCAGAGGTAAACAATCCGAAATTTATCTCCTAGCAGGTGAAAAATAGGATTCATCATTGGCCGAGGTAATACTGGTAAATATTGACTGAAGAAGCTGAGGTTAACGTGGCAAGGACAACCAGTGCTGCCCAGGCCAAGGGTAATGATGGTGTAACTCCATTGGGAGGTCTAGGGAGGAAGGAGCAAGGCCTTGAGCTGGGGTTTGGGAGGACTAGTGAGAGGTGAATTAAGAGCTTCCAACTTCCGCAACGATCCCAATTGGTTGTTGTTGTGCCCTTGGTACAACGTGACATATTGCGTTCTACCTTGTGTGTTGCATTCATGACACTAAGTCCAGGTGACGATGAAGAATACATAAGATGTACATTACTGGTTGAACTTTTAAAGCTTTGTGTATCTTTCGTCTTTTCTTTCTTTTGTTTCTCTCCAGCAAGAGGTTGAGAATAAATTGTAGCAGCCAGTGCAGCGGTCAATGATGTGTACATGTAGATTGATCGGTATTGCAAAGTGTGTGAGACGTGGGTATTACTGACCAGCTGACATGAAAATTAAACATTATTGCTTGAGGCCATGTGAGGTCAATGGCAAACAGGTATTAACCCGAACTGTGATGTTAACTGAGCCGAAGCGTTGAAGTTAACATTGCGAGAGTGATCTTATGCTCGGCCCTATCCGGCAAGCCAGGCTCTTGAGCTTCTAAGATCCAGGGGCCCCCTTCCCCCTATACAACATTTTTGTAGAGGCAGTTAGCTACATGCCGATTTCTTTGCGGCCTTCTTGGACATCAGGCAGCTAAAAACAAAAATACCTCAAAGACAACTGTGTTCTTGGGCAGAAACAAGAGCAGAAAGTATCGATATCCGTGAAAAGTCACTTGATCATCAGCTTTGTCTTTCGTACTTAAAATCAAAAGCCAACTGTGATTGGAAGAGACAACGAGATATTTCTGAGATGGTCAAGAACAAACAAACCAACTTCCAGTGTTCAAATGTGCAATTCAGTAACTGATGTTTCCTGCACACTCGTTGCAAACCTACCATGGCCAAGAACCTCGTAGGCAGTCAGCGCAGACTCTTCGCAGATGCTTGCAGCAGGTTGTCTGCCCACACTTACTGAACTGCGTCTTCATCTTGGGCAGCCTATCCTTCTCCTGCTTGTAGCTGGGTTGCCCAACGATACCTTCAATGCAGAGGTGGCATCTTCTCCTTCTCTCCTCCGCTGGGCGTTCCGCTGCTGAAGACTTCTGTGCCATGTACGTGTTGGCATCGCCGACCAAAAGGGAGAGTTTGAGTTGTGTCTTCTTAGAATGATCAAGAAGCCGGTGCTGCATGGCAAAAGGCAGATGTAATTCTGGCCGTGCCACTGACGTAAAAGGGAGATGGAAGCTTCTGTGGTTTTCCAGCATACACCAGAGAATGGTAAGTGTAGCTGTGACAGGAGTCATTCATCGACTTGAAAAGAATCCCGTATCTTGCCAGTTTATCGGCATTGTATTGTTTGAACGACACCTTATTCCGCATTGGATAAAGTGTTGAGTCCAGGAAAGGTATTGGCTTGGGCTCAGGTGGCGTGAACACTCAACTAGGAACATATCGAAAATCTGCCGGAACGCTTCAAAGCGGTCATTCTCCCAGCGTATTGGGCGGGTTTCAAAGCTGTCAAAACACAGATGAGATAAGATGAACGAAAAATGACACCGTGACATGGTGCCACCAAAGACAGGATGTCCATTGCGCTCCGAAAAGATATGATCTACGTGATGATTATTCTGCCCAAGCAGCCCACGTAAGTACACAGAGTCCAATGACTGCATGCAGCTCACATGTGTCTGTCTCCCGTAAGTAAGGGCGAGTGTCATCTCGGTGAGCATCCTCTGGCATGGACAACAGAGTGGCTTTGATTTTTCTGTTGGTTGACTCCAGGGTCAAATCCATCATCTCATCAGTGAAGAATAGATCGAAGTCATCCCTCATTGTCTCCACGGACTTAGCCTCTCGGCTGCAAAGACCTGGTCGGTCTTTGATGACATCACATAAGCCCTGTTATCCTCTACCTTCTGGTGGCGTTTCAGTCCACTGAATCTTGTCCACATTCGTCTTCTTCGCAGGGCCTAGCGAAGCAGTGAAGGTCTTGGCAGCATTGCTGAGTGGAGGAAGGTCGTCATAGTTGCCTGGGTCAAGCGCATCGTCGATTCCAGCCACCAGCTGCTCATTCCTTTGACTCGTTTTGGTGGAGGAGAAGAGATCTGCGATGAACATCCGGACGAAGAAGCAGTCTGTTCTCCATCTGACGATTCGTAATCCTGTGCAAGTTCTTCCGCAGAATCCTCGCTGTCCATACCCTCATGGAGCTGATCCACAGTGAAGAGTTCATCCAGGTCATCGTTGTCAGAACTTTTGAATAGAAATTCCACCACTTCCTCAGTGGTAAAGTGCATCTTTCCATCAGCTGCCATTTGAAAACAACCACTTTAGGAGCGCTTCTCGAATAAGATAGGAGCTAACCTCGTGCAGATAAGGCAGTCTCAGGCTAGTGATTCCATGCAAGCCTTTGCAAAAGGGACGACTTGGCTGAATCTACTGCGCTTTTTCATCCCACCTGCCAAATGAGATGCTTGTAGCTTCTAACATATTCCTTCCGGACTATGATGTTTTCCTGAGCAACCTGGAAGATACCTCAGGGAAAGGGCAAGTTTGGAGATGTGTCATCACAGATTTCGTTATAAAGTCCGTCCCCATAGCACAGTACACGTCATACCCATAGCAGAAAAACAATAACCTGTTCTGCAGTGTTCCCATGGCAACACACTGCCAACCCAGCCCTCAAAAAGCTGTTTAAAGCACTCCTCATCAAGAGGGAGGAAAGTCATGAAGCCTCTTGGCTCAGTTTTTCAGGGTTCTGAAGCTG
>JAOWAR010163754.1:0-10285 GCA_028571005.1 Clathrina lutea
AACGCATCTCGGCCAGCGAATTCGCGGATCGATAGCTGCATTGGCCCATACAACAGACGGCTTGATCAACAAGATATTAATCTCGATTTTTGATATCGCGTTCTCACTAAGTTGATAAAACACACTCAAACATTGCGATATGTTTGGCTTGAAGTTGACTGTAATGGCAAATATCGCCTAAAGGAGAAAATTAGTTAATGCTCTGTGTAGAAGGAATGCAAATAGAAACAAGTGTGTGTTGCGATAGTGTAACATTTTGGATTCGTGGGAAAGTGAAGTGAATTTGGAAAGACGTGAGCAGTTGATGAGAGTAACCATTGAATAAAGAAAAAGTTACTGGTTCTTTCTAACTGACTGTTAATGTGTTCTGTTTTCCACAGCAGGAGAATTGTACAGCTCTGCACCTCTCATGCCGCTATGCATCTTCTGAAGCAGTCAAACTACTGCTTTCCTACGGAGCGAATGTCAATGCAAGAGACAGGGTAGAGTATAAGTCTAGCATGAGGAGTTTTTCCTTGTTTGTGTTATTTGACATTGTGCATCTGGCTGTGATCTATTACCAACATTGTAATCTAAAACATTAAACACAATGGAATGATTCAAGCCATAGTAAAGCCAGTCATTTCATCTGTTTGGTAGTTAAGGCGAGCAGCTTCGTGTTTGAAATAATGTTCTACATTGGGAAACGTTTAAAGAACTTATGTCACAACGGACTTGAATCACTCTCCTAGAAACACATTGGTCTTTCTGAACATTAACATATGTGTTGCCGGTACACGTTAAGTACTCCATTAAACTAAATCAAGAGGATGGTGATTACATTGTCTAACTGAACAGTGGGGAGAAACACCTTTACAAAAGGCAGCGTGGAGGCCCTTACCTGACATGAACATGATCGATGCACTGCTGAGCTGTGGAGCTCAAGCTGATGCTCAGGACGAGGTGAGAATTATTGTTTCGAAGCCATAGGAATACAGTTACAATAAAAATATGTTCAGGTAGTAGAAATTAATCTAGGAAGTTGAATGAATTTCTGGGTAGGGCTCCTTCCCTTACTCATCCCCTCCCCAACCCAACGCAACCACTCCCCCTCGCTTGACTGAACACTTCCTACTTTGGCTGGCCATCCTCATTCCAAACCACCTCACATCCTCTCGCTCCTTCACCCACCCTTCCAGCTCTTTCATTTTCCAACAATGAATGTCAGAAAATGTGAGATGTAATTAACCCTTAAACGTTATCACAAAGGCTAGATTTTATTCACAGCACCTCTCTGCATGTAGATATTGGTAATGTTTCTCTGCATGGAATTAATGATACTATTTATCAGCATGTAGATGTCTGAGGCTTGATTTTATCGTGAAACTTCAAGTCACAGAAGAAGCGTCTCCTCCTTTGTGGCATGTAGATGATGATACTTCTCTGCATGTGAAAAATGATGTTAATTCTCTTAGCCATGTACAGTTGCCAGTCATTTCTAAGATGGACACTGTGTGTTTGAGGAGGGTAAGGTGGAAGCCAACTGATCGTTCACCTTCATGACTTTAGCCGGCATCTGTAAAAAGAACAAAAGCCATATTATCTCTAGCTTTTATGATCACCATAACAGAGGGTAGTCTTATCAGCCTATGAAACAGCAGACTGTGGGAATGGCCAGAGCTGCTAGAACTTCATGTCTAAAGAGTCGTAGAAAACCTTTTTTTCAACCGATCATTTACTTCTGTTAAACAAGGTCTGTTCATGGTGGAAATTGAAATATTTGCTAGGAAGCTTGAAGCGTATCTAACAACAAATTATTTTTCTCTCTAGAGATAAAAAAGAGGAAAACTGGCTTCAAGTATCTCTATATGGGGTCTCTCCTCACATGATTCCTTCTCTTTCTGTGCCGGATGATGATATTCTTCCTAACAGAAAGGAAGGAAAGCGTCAGATTGGCTTTTTGCAAGCAGTGAAGTTCGTCAGAGGATCAAGGTAATGGTGTGGTGGGGAGCTGTATTCAGCTCTCTAGATATCAGGAGTCAGGGTCAACAGTTTTCCATCCCACTATTCTTCACAAACCAAATTGAAGCAACATGAAACAGAAACCCTAGTTATATGGAAACCTTATTACCTAGTAATTTCCTGGCAGAAACCTCATTCAGTACATATTGGAAGCCCATATTAAACACCAGAAGTGAGACACCACCGTTCAAATCACCTGGTAGCTATGATGCGATTCTCATCTTGGTCTTTTACGCTGCCTTGTTCAGAGGCTAGACAGAATAAAGTACTCTCTCCTAATTTCCCCTCTGTACATCCTAAGTGAAAACTCCAGATTAGGCTTTGATCCATGCTGGGATTTTTCTACTACATTTCAGCCGAAAAAGAAAAAAAAAATCCGAGTATAAATTGTTTTGCCAAGGGTAACCGTGGATAAAGTGTCTCCTCCTTGTATCAAGTATATCCTGTCTGGAGAAAACATATTGCGCATCTAAACAGAGGTATTAACGACCAAGATAATGGAAAAACTAATAAATTAATAAAAATACAAAAATAGATAACACAAAGGAGACAAGATAGGAGAAAAACAGTACACAGGTCAAAAATAAAGATTCATTAAGGAATTGCAAACTCAAATAAAAGTCTGTCCAGTTGTATGTGAATTTCCATCTAGGGCCTCCATTCGTAGTAACCTCATCCATCGGACTCCCGCTTTTCCACAGAATGAGGTGACTGACAGCATCCACAGTAGAGAAGAAACGGAACTGAAACACTGTACACTGTACACCTTTGCCTTCTTCTGCTATTTTTGGAAAGAAACTCACGAATCATGTAGTCTATTTCCCCAGGCTGGCCATTAACGACTCACATGAAGCTTTTTTCACTGAAAAACCTCTCAACTGATACATTTCGAACTGGTTGGGACCTTTCAACCACTTCAGCTCTGTCCTAAGCAAGTTCTGAAGTGCTTCAAACTGGTTCAAGAATAATCACTGGAAATATTTAGAAAGGGTTTGAACTTTAGATAGACTTTGTTACTGTTTGAAAGATATTCGAAAAGGCCTTTTCCCTTATCTGTGTGTGTCTCTAAAGATGGCTGTGGCAAAGCAGCAACTTCTTCGGAGAGGATCACAGCGACCATCCACTGTCCGTCTAGCCATACTAGGAGACCCGTGTGTGGGAAAAACCACACTATTACGCACGCTCAACTCGTCCATGTTCCATCGGCTATCCATGGCTATCTCCACCCCTCCTGCTGCTGACACGGACGAGTTCTTCGCAGAGCGAACAGCAGGAATAGACGTTCGTGAGATTGATCTAGGCGGTGGCGACTGCTATAGAAGCTTTGACTTTGCGGGCCAGCAGCATTTCGCGGCAGGCCAGTCTCCCCTCCTCTTCTCAGAATCTGCGCTGACGACGCTTCTATTGACCTTGGAAGACAGCAGCCTGGAAACGATTGTTCAGAGGGGTCAACACTGGCTGGCGTTCACCATTGCAAGTCGAAGATCAGGAAATGTCCTCACAGCGGAGGGCGCTGACAAGCCTCCCCTCCTCGTCGTCTTCAGTCATCGAGACAAGATTCCAGGCTGTACCCTCTCCAGTCCTCTCATCCAAGACGCATTCAGACGGCTCCAGGCAGAGTTCAACACGTTTTTCACCTTTCACGATGCGAGTCCATTCCTAGTGAACTGTCGCAGCAAAGACAGGGAAGTTGACCGTCTTCTAACAGTGTTGAAAGTCATTCATGGAGACATTACAAAGGTATGATGTCATGCCAATCCCCTTTACATGACTCTGACTATGTGTATACATATCAAAGGTATTATCTCATACCAATCACCTAAATTGCACCATGACTACGTGTATGGATGGAGACATTACAAAGGTAAGATGTCACACCAATAGCCTAATTAGGATTCTGACTATGTGTATACGACGAGTACAAAAGTTAGAGTCCGGTGAAATGAAAAAAGAGAAATTGTGCCCTCTAGACATTCAAACATGTTTCTCAGTGTGATAAAAGTGAAATCTTGAATGGAAGATGCAAGAGTTTAATGTCTGAAATGACGGAGTTGACTAACTGTTAAACCTTGGCTACTTTCTGCAGGCAATGCCTGATGAACCAGTTTTCAACAACAAGATTCGCAAGGCTTTGAAGAAGTTCGGCGATGTGCTGCCTGCCATCTCGAGCTACGAAGAGTACATGCTCTTTCTGCAGAAGCACGTCTTTGGCGATGAGCTCAGCTCATCCGACCGTGAGATGGTGCGTGCATCCATCTACCTGATGGACCTACAGGGTGAGGTGAGATCACCAAACTTCAATGCAGTTTATATTAATGTAAGTCAGACCAAATGTGTTTAAACTTTAATTCCCTCACTCCATCCCTTGTTTACCTTCCAGCGCTTTGTATACCGCCAGAAACATTTATTGGCAGACTTGTCTAACCTAAATAGATGATTGCTCTCCACTGCCGAGGAGAAGGCGATCTAATGTAATGAAAGGTGAACAATTTCTCTCCAGATTCTGCACGTCCCTGGTGAAGACAACGGTGATCCTGGATTAATCATAACCCAACCGTCTGTGTTTTGCAACACGGTCTACGAGCAGCTCCTGTCGCCACATAAGTTTAAGCGAAGCAAGCTGATCTATCCAAAGCATGGAGTCATCGAAAAGGGCAAAGTTCTTCAAGTTTTGAGAGACGCCACGGGTCTGGATCCGCATCAAATCCTTCGAGCGGTCTTCCTCCACCGAGTGCTGATACCACTTCCGCCGTTGCCAGAGCTGTTGTTCTGTCCCGTGTTTCTTCAAGGGAAGAAGCTTCCCCTGTACTGGTCTGAAGACGACAGCCGTCCAGTGGTAGCTGGCATCTCTTTTGACCCGACGACAGGTCTGCCACACTCTCCAGTAGTCATGCACAACATGCAAGTAGACGCCATTGAGGAGTTTGACTTCATCATAAATGAACGCTCTCGCATTTGGCAGCACGGCTTTGTGTTCGAACGGCCACAGCGAGTGTCAGTGATGGTGAGTCTTCACCCTCCGTTGATGTGTCGCCATTTCCTCATGTAGCCATCTTGCTCCTTTCGGTTTATGACCATTTTAGACTTTGGTGATGTATTTAGTCGATGAATGGACACCATGAGGAAGTGATATTCCTCATCATTCTCTGATGTGTCTGTTTGTTTCAGGTCGAGCAGCTGGACGATTTCTCTGTAGTTGCTCTAGCTCGATGTCCTAAGAGAGCCACTCACCACGCTCTGAGGGAGCTAGAGCAGGTGTGCAGGTTCGTCACATCAACCCTAGGGAGGGTTTCACCAGGCAGTGGCTTGAGAATCAGCCATCTAAGCCCATCACAGATCCGCCAACACCAGACGCCCACGGTTCGTTACACCAGTCAGGAAGTGTGCAATGCCCTGGAGAAAAGCATGCTGCTCGCAAGCGGAGAAGTAAGTGATGACCCAGCCGATCTGACGAAGCAGCTGCACTTGGCAGCCATTGATGAGGTAAGTCAGCCAGCAAGTTTGCCATCTGGCAGGAGGCTTCTCATTTTCTCTACCGAAAGACCCCAGCAATAGTATACTATGTCACGAGATTCATTTTCATCATCGGGATCGATCTGGTAGAGGCCTTGTATCCTCTAGCCTGTTTAGCCTGTGTTCTGTACAGCCACCGTGGACATTATTTCATTGTGTTTCTCAGCTCTATGCTGTGCTTCATTCGCGTCATATCATGATTACTTTTCTGGTGTTTCCCTTAATTCTTTGTGTTTGCAACAGAGTGCGAGCGTGGATGCGGAAGGAATCGCTCCTCAGCAGGAACAAGACCATGATGACATGTCTCTACCCTCTGAGCCTCGGTTTGGTAAGTCGTCAAAGAGATGTGCCTACCCATCGATGTGTCAAAGTCAGGCTTCTGACGGTCAATGGGTTTTAACCCACTCTAGAAGTTTTGTTAGTCTTCAGTGAAATAGCAAAAGAAAGCCACTTTGGTTATATTCGCACAACAATTCCCATTTACATACCTTAGGCCACCCGGTCCGGACTTTTGGGCCAAGTAGTGAATAAATTCTGCAAGGAAAGTCCTGGCAGCTGATTGTTTTTCTGTTCTGAATGTTAAGGTTATCATGCAAATTGCGTCGACCATGAATGTGCAACGCATTCAACACCATTGCATACATGCATAGATGTGCATAACCGACGCTTTTAGGTGCCTAGATTCTGATCTCCAGATGTGGAACAGCGGCCCAAAGTTCGGACTGGACGGCCTAAGGAGCAGAGAGGACAGCTGAACTTTTACTTTTTTTGGGACTCATTTGACCTGAGCTTCACCGACTACAAGTACCACGGAAACATTTCACCATTCCACCATGAATTATGAGCAGTTCACATCTCCTGCAGCGTCTCTTCTTTCGGGTGATTTTTCCTAGCATTCTGTGCTTCTAACACGTCCATGGGTAGGGATGAATTAAATTGAGATGGAAAAAATTACTTATTGGGGTTTAGCCGCAACACAAAATTCCTTAAAAAGTGTTATAGCTGACACTAAAGGTTAAAATAATTAGAGAAAGGTATGGTAGAGCTAACAAAGTTTAAAGAAGTCTCATAGGCTTTCATCAACGACTTTGACCGCAAAACGTCAAGCTCTACAGTACTTTTCAATTTCTTTTCACCATTTGTGTCTGAAGAAACTCCTGCTGTGAAAAGAATTGGATCACATTGTCTATTCTCCAATACCTCTGCACTGCACTGTACTTTTTTGGGAATTGCAACAAGTTCATCATCAGAAATCCAGCTGCAGCTGACATTTAACTTCCACCCCACAAGGACTGTTTCTACAGAGTGTTCAGCAAAATATTGCCATGAAAATAAGGTTTTTAGTTTGGAATGCTCTGTTCTGTACAGGGAAAGATGACAGCTCAGTTGGTAATGAAGAATGCCACGAGCACGTTGAAGAACAGCACAGGTCAGCTACAGATGAAGATAAAGTATCCTCCCATCACAAATGGGAAGGAGAGGTGAGAACTGGGACATTGTATTAAGGGTGGGTACCCCCTTCGTTTTGGCTTTGATGGACAAAATCAGGATTTTAGCTGGAGAAGGTCCCACATATCCTCAGGTTTTCCTCAGAGGAACGCTGAAGCTGAAAACTGTACAGAAAAACGGAAAACTCTCCCAATCCTGCCACCGTCAATACATTAGGGACTTTCCCCTAGTGATATTTTTAGCCTACCCATGTCAGTGGGAGCGCACGGGTACGAGGTCCGCACGTACGCGAGACTCGAACTTGATCGTCAGAGATCCGGCCGTTGTACGTGTGCCTGGCAGTGATGGTTTAGTGAATTCGAGTCCACTTGGCTTGATGTAATAAAAGCGAGTCCCGATAGCGGGGAGACTTTTGCAAGGCCGCCGCGCAGAGCGGCTTCGTTTATTTCATCCAGGGCATTCTCGAACGAGGAAAGTGCCGGGCCGCTTGCCTTCGTTGTCAGCCTTCTTCTCATATGCATCGATGTCAGTCTCGTTCGGCCAAAGGATGTTTTTTTTCTTTTCTTTTTGTTAGATTTATCCTCAAGAACATCGTCCTCGAAAGAAGAAACCTTGCTAAATCTTCCGAAAATGGATGGCATGCTTGGGTAAAGCCAAGCGAGGAATTTTTTTCCAGCTACCCTTTCTGCATTCTACTGCTTACAAGCACTTACCCGTGTATATTTCGCCTCAACTCTCCATCGCACAATGTCTTGAGCTTGCCATGTTAAAACTGAGTTTTTTTTTCTGCGGCGAACAACTCAAACCACCTGCCAAGCCAGCGCCAGGCAACTTAAAATCGGCTTGATTCGGCTTCACTACGCGTATTGAACTGGCGGTGCTTGCCGTCGGAGCAGCACGCCTGAGCCATTGGCCTGACCCCACTGCATGCCACTGTACGCTTCACGAACGGTAATGCTGAACCTCGCCATTCAAGTTCCGGGCAGATCGACGCGAAGAACAGCGATTGGCGCGAAGAGCAGCGATCGGCGCCGCGGCTCACCTACTCTAGAGATGATGTAATGCACGACGTGCAGCCGCGGGGATACATTAGCGAGAGTTTAAAATGGTATTTTCTGGGAAAGTGGGTATCCAGATATTCTAGAGCTCGTTTGAAGTCATCTTGAAACGCATCGATGCGAAACTTGGCACAAGGCTGGCCAGGTAGATGAGCTTGAATACGGAACTATGAATAGTTGATACCTGTCACCATTTTTCCCTCTCAAGCTGCTAAAGCACAGGAAATCACTTTAAACAAAAGAAAAGGGAAAACCTCATGTTTTAAGGACCCTAAGAGGAAATGGACCACATCCTTAGTTCCGTCTATAAATTTCCTATGAAAGTAAGTCGCAGGCCAAGTTTGGCGGACTTAAATAGGCAAGCAAAAGCAAATCGCCTCTAGAAAGAGTTAAATGTCTTTCTCGTCGATAACTTCGCCTTGCAAAGAGCTACCGAGCTCTCGAAAGCAAGTTCCGTGATCTTCATTTAAGTCCTAACAGGAAAACACAACTTGGAGTCTGTAGAGTAAGTGACTGTTATTTTACAATGAGGGGGTACCCACCCTTAAGGTGGCGCGGCACACATGCACAGCGCATTCAATTTTCATGCGAAAATGGCGTCCGTCTCTGTGGCAACGCAGCCTCGCGTCTGCACGTGATGCATGCGGTTGTGGTAGCTCACCCTTGGGCAACAACTTGTAGTTGTCTTTTCTATTCTCTCTTGTGGATAAGCTCCTCGTTGCTGCATGCTCTGAGTCAGTGATCTTGCTGCTCTCGTCATGGTGACAGGCTCTTGTGAAGAGCACGAGGCACATGGCGAGGTATAATGGAAAGTTTGCTTCTGAGAATCGTTGTAAGAGCTTGATTGTTCCGAAAGGCCGCCGCTGTTCCGGGACGTGCTGCTCAACAAAACAAAGGAACCTCCTAGAAGGGCGCGGGTCTTTTGGTGGCTTCGGAGTCGGATGATCTAGTTGCAGCAGGTGTGCGTGCTCCAGGTGAAGAGGAGAGGCCATCCTCGTTGTCAGCAGAATACACTCGACTTGAGCGCGATGGCGACTCGGAGAGCTCTGTCCACTCTAACGAAGTACTTGATGCGGAAGAGTTGACAGCCGTGCAACATTCAGATGTTCTTAGCGGACGGAGAATAGTTGAACTGGCCTTGAGTGCAGACCGCCTTCATCAGGGATGCTATGGCTGCAAAACGGAGCTGCACCTCGTCGATTGCAAGAAGGAGGTGAAGCATGGTCTTGCAAGTGTTCTGCATGTGGCGTGCCGTAAATGTGAGACCGTGAACACCGTCCAGACGTCCAAGAGTCATCCACCCGACCAAAGGGCAAAGGCAGTGGCGTTTCTGACATCAACACCAAGGCTGCGTTAGGTGCGTGTTTTGTGTGCCCTTGATGTTGGTACTGAGGTACGGAGGATAGCTTGAAAAATTTGCTTCTCGTATTGATTTTGAGCTGAGCAGATTTCTTGTTGGCATGTTGCCGTTTGCACTAAATGCCTTTACCTTCCTGATTTCTCTCCTCTCCCTCTCCCTCTCCCTCTCGCTCTCTCTCTCGCTCGGTCGCTCTCTCTCTTTCTCTCTTTCTCTCTCTCTCTCTCTCTCTCTTTCTCCCTCCTCTCTCTTTCTGTGCGTGTGCGTGTGTGTGTGTGTGTGCGCGTGCGTGCGCATACACATCTGTGTTTCTCCTTCTCTCTCTCTCTCTTTCTCTCTCTCTCTCTCTCTGTCTTTTTCTCTCTCCTGAATCTCCTTACTCCCTGGTCTTACACTATTGGCCAATCAAACAAGAGTACTTAGACTCTGATGATCCGTCACTATGATCACCGAGTTGCTACAGCTCGGATGATCGTGGCCACTCTCCCTTCTCTATCATGTGGCTTGTCTCTTCTCTTTTTCAAAATACATTCTACATACTATCACCAACCTAGTTTCGTTATCACAGTACTACGTACAAACACAACCACTGATGGCTGAGTGACAGTACACAGACACAGCTGTGACGAAGTATAATGGAAGCAAGTTCGGATAGGAATATTGCGTTCGGATAGGAATATTGCGTCCGCACACATATTTTCTTATATTTCTGGTTGTCTCAATTGTTGGCACTGTTTGAGGCCATGAGAGCAGCAAGCTAAGTTAGCAGTACTTCGGTATACACATATAGCCAATGGCACCATTACTTTAGCAGATAAGTCCAGTTTGATCAGCTGCACAAGCCATGGCAGATACAAATCGCGAGTTGACTAAGAAGTCTCCGCTAGAGAGAACAGCAATTTTTATC
>JAOWAR010163765.1:0-10285 GCA_028571005.1 Clathrina lutea
CTGTTCTTGTTGAACTACGTGATCACTGCTGGGTGCCTCATGCTCGGAACACTATTCGGCAGATAGCCTTCAAGTGTCAGTTTTGCAAGGTCAAGATTTCCATACCTCGATCTGCAAAAATGGCTCCGCTGCCGTTAGCATGAGTCCGTATGCTTGGTGGTGCTTTTCTAGTGTGTGGACTTGACTACTTCGGACCAATGTTTGCGACACAACGACACTGTACCATTAAAATCTGGACAGTTCTTTTCCGTTGTCCCGCTACAAAGGCAGTTCACCTGGATATTATCGAAAGTTTAGACACAGGTGCTGCACTTATGGCCATCGCTAGATTTCAGGCACGTTGAGGCAGTGTACGCGAACTTTGGTCAGACAATGGCACAAACTTCAAAGCTGTGGACAAAGAGCTACGTTCCTGTCTACACAGCTTCGACCAGTCAAAAATCACTAACAAGCTAGCCATTGAAGGCATTCGATGGCACTTTAACCCCCTTCGGATCCAGAAGCCGGTGGAATATGGGAAAGCACGGTGATTCGGGCTCCCACCCCTTCGCATACATTGCGGGTGGTGTGTCAGGTGCGAATTCACCTGATTTTTCGAGATTGGGCTGCTGAATTTTTTGTTTAATTTTTTTGACCAGCCGCACGGCTCAGAACTTGTCATGGTCCGATTGACAAGGCCTCATGCTTCCCTTACCGAAAATCCGGTGTCCATAGAACCTATAATGAGGGCACTACGTGCGATTTTCCACGGCTTCATCGAAATGGCGGATCGGTGATATAAATGGGACTTCGTATATTTCGCCGCTCAAGGTCGTTGTTTCGCTTTGCAGGCAACAAGAAAAGTGCTCCTTCAGTGCGGCTTCAGCGCGATTCCATGCTCTGACATGCATCCGCAACAGAAAAAGGCTCAACACTTGGAAAAGGCGACAAAAAGCTACCAGCATTTCCATCACAGGTCCAGTGAGCTTGCTCTTCTGTCAAGTCACCATTTTGGGAAGAGGTCACTTTTATAGGCTTTTGCAATTGATTCAAGGTCTCTGTTCTCTGGTCTTTCATTCCGACGGCTTTTGCCTTTGCCACGTTTGCGCGTACACTGTAGCTAACGTTGTACGACCTATGCGAGGTACAGGTGAAAAATTATGTACAAGTGCGTCTACAGATGCAGCACCGCTCTAAGATTCTGTGCCCAGCGCTAGCTAGAGCTTGAGCAATTTTCTTCACTAGGCTGCCACCGTAGTTAACCTTTAATTCTTTCAGAAAGTCGGCTTAGCAATGGAAGCCCGATCACTCAGATTTACAAGCGCAGCAAGCGCATACAACTGTCGATCATGACGAGAGCTCACTCGCAATTCCGATAACGAGCCCGACCTCTACCTCATGCAGCTGTGGTCTCTGGATCAGTAAGCCAAGGCGAAGGTTAAACGCAAGGTTGATCTACTGGTTGCTAGCAAGGCTCGCTTAAGCGAGTGGTGCTGTTCTCTACCGCTAGGTCACCGTCAAGTTCCGAGGACTCACAATTTGATCTAGCTGGGCAGGGAGATGTACTGAATGTACGACTCTGGCCCGGGTTGCAAATCCATTGGCTGTGGAGGCCAGCCATGGACAAGATGGACCCCGACGAGCTTATTGGTTTTCATTTCCCTGTCCATGAAAAAGATAGGGGAGGTGGACCTGTCTTTTCGTACGAGTTAGATCATGATCATGCAGCAGAATCGACGTCTGACGGCCAGGAGGAGCAGAGGCCAAAGAGGGTCATATCTTTGGGTGTGCAATGACTAGTGCAGCATTGGAGCTGATAAAACATATTCCCGGCGGATATCCGACCAAAAACGTCAACTTGGTGGGCCGATGATGTTTGGCCTTCGCAGCGCTCGAGTTATACCATGAGTTTTCCACTGCCACAGAGTATATTACTTTGATCTGTAACCGAGCCACGAATATTTTTATAACTAGAAACCGATTATTTGCCTTTGCTGGTGTTATGACCAAACCTCTACGAAAGAGGCATACCAAGTTTCACCAGTCTCAGTTATTTTTTCCCAAACATTACGCCAGCATTACCATTTCATTAGCTGCAGTGAATGATTACTAGAAGAGTTCCACTAAAGGCTGAAGATTGTGTAACACAAAGAGGTACTTTATTGGAGGTGGCAAATACAGTGCACTTGCGACAAATTAGATCATTTGCCAACGTGCGAGTAGAGCAATCTTGGAAGATGCACATATTTTCCATCACTTACTTTTTCGATCCTACCCTGCCTTCAGTACTGAGATGTTTTCTGATGATTGAAATTTGGATTCCCTCTAACGATAATATCCTTACCCCACTGACCTCCCTCAGTCATGATCTTGCTGCCCTGGGTGGCGAATATGGATGTAGCTGTTACCAGAATGTAAAGTCACTATGTTGAGCGTATATCAGTTTTATGAAAGCACATGTGTTCTCAATGGATTTAAACACCTAGATGGTATATGTTATGTGATCACAGTTATGATGTCACGACATCGTTGCTAGTAGTATGTTCATGAAGTTGTCAGAAATTGATACATTTGCACAACCAGCTGCTCAATCTGCCAGAGTATTTCTCTAGGAGTTCCTGTTGCTTTTTCGTTGACTTTAGTGTGTCTGGCTTTCTTCAATTTCATCCTCTTTATCACACCATGGGTCATGTAAAATGAAGGTTATCCCTCCAAAATTATCTTCGAAATTCCTGAAGTTTGGATATGAACTAGAAAAATTCTAGACACGCTTTTTTGGCCAGCCATGATCTTCCATGATGTATTTTACCAGGGCTGTAGGAAATCAGAAAGAAAACACGTATCAAAGATGTCCCGGGCCTTATCCAGGCCAGTCTGCCCCCAACTTCTGGACTGGGGTTTAGGTAGGCTTTTCCCAGATCAGGGCGAAAACACTTCTCTTCGTATCTGGCAGGAAAAAAACATTTTGCCGCGTCCTCCTCAGATAGTGATGAAGATTCTCTAGCTATGGCAGGGGTTATCCCGAAAAATGCCTAAAGTGGAAACCAGTTTGCCATCGGGTAAAGTGTTTTTGAACACATTGATGAAGAGTGCACACATGACGCTATACTCTGCTTTATCTTACTCCTGACACTACTATTTTCTGCAGTGCCATCCAATCACCAGAAGCTCGGTCGACTCAATCAGAACAATGCAGGCACAAGTGGGCGCATTTCAGTTGCGGCATTCCGCAAGTTTGCGCCTCATCAGGGAGTGATGGATGCTCCATATTTCCTCTTTTGTGGGACCAATTTCCATTGTGATTGGAGTTCTGGTTCAAAGCCTTCGGATGGGGCTACGGCATGTTCTCGTCAACCTCAGGGGAGAATCTGAACAAGGCGATCAAGCCCCTCCAGCTTGGACATGCCAATCTAAGTGTTGGCCGCTTTGCTCAGTTATCCGGCAGACAGCCGGCAGTCAAAGCATTTCACTATCCCCAGATACTCTTCGATCAATGCCAGCAAGAGATGATTTGCTCCACCTGCCGAAAAAGGGGGCACAAAAAAAGAAAAACAAAACTGATCGTGGCCACTCCACCCGATCCAGCCACCAATAGAATTTTCTAATGATGAGGATTGCCAGGCTATGAGCCTGAAGTTCTGCTTCCTAGTTCCTCGTTTGACTTGTTCCATGGTGGCAATCTTCCTTGCCCTGTTTTGCTGAAACTTTGTCACAGTTCACACACACTAATGGCTGCGTCTCAATGTCGGTGATGACTACTGTCTCTCTTTCTTTCTCAAATGTCTTTATTGTCCAGCTTTAAACCTGACCATTGAATGACTTGGGGTGCTGGATAAATTATCATTTCAAGAAAACGACCTTTTTGAAATGATCCTCTAGATCAAACAATGAATTACCATGTCATATGCTTCTCTTTCTAATGATCAACAATCAACTGCAGTACCAAAGAGGGAGGAACTGGCTCAGCCCCATGACCATTTGTGAACCAGACCTTGTACAACAGTTGGAGAATAAAATAGAAAGTACAATGTGGAACTAAAACGTGTTAAAAGGCAATCAACGTTTTCTCAATGCTGGCAGAACGAGAAAAATGATGACTAGTGAACGTACTGTCGATTGCTGAAACAGACCCTTCGGTGAACTTTTCAAGTGTACATCACTCACTGCTGTGAAAGGCCAAAAATCCATAGCGTTTGTCGTGTGGTCGCCAAGCACTGACACAAGACCTTCATTCTACGAAAGTGCTCCTTGTCAGCTTCGGTTGTAGCTAATATTTCAATCAGCTTATAACGTAGGTCTCACCCTGCCAGTTCTACCGACAAACGAAATATCGCCACGATCATAACCGATCTCGAAAGCAGGCGATTTTCGTGCCGTTGTTAAGTTCTTTTTCCCACACAGTACCAAGTACGAAGTCAAATTCCTTGGCTCTCCACATGGCAGAACCATGAGCTCGTGGGCCACAACGGTATGCTTTCTTCCACCGAGGTTAGTCTGCCTACTAGTGTTTGGTTAACCAGAAGCAAGCTTAATAAATAGGAGCCCGGTCATTTTGACCAGGAAGTGGCATGACAGAGCTACAGTAGTCCATCAGAGAAAGCGACCTGACGAACCTAGGCGCCATGTCTACACATACGCATTACACGCAGACAGCACAACTCGACGAGCTGGCCTTATCTAAATCCCCCTATCCATCCTTCACGGCATCGTCAAGTTTGACACAGATTTTTTTCCCCGTTAATATGTTAGTGTCCGCAGCTCCGTCTTACTTCGTGCAGACAGCAGACTTGTAAGGTATTATCGTCTCTTAGCATCTTCAGTCAGGTAAATTAGAGTATTAGCGTCCGTCTTATGCTTCTGGCAGACGGCAGACTTCCTTCTTTCAACGAGTCTTGCCGGATTCCCAGAGACGCGTTACAGCTATGGAGAGGAAGAGATGGAAAATGCGTCTAAAAAGCTTGCAAGGTGTGACTTTTGGCGCAAACTCGACCGCGCGCTTTCAGATCTAGCATGCGCTGACAGTGACACCTAGGCACGCGTTCGATCTGACCGTCGCCTCCCGGCACCGCAAAACCACTGAAACTGTCGCGCTGAGATCATCACGCAGGCCACGGAATGTATCGGAAGTGAGGGAAAGCATCGAGGTAGCTTCTTCCCGAAAATGCAGGAGAGATGGTGAGCGAACTGCGACAGCGCTTTCTTCAGATCGACTGTTCTTCGCTGGAAAGGGATAAAAAATTGATTTGAAACCGAGCATCCCTTACTCAGACTTCATTTGGCCTATCTAACACGAACTCAAGCGTCATTTTTCTGCAAGAATGTATCACGGTACATCGATAAAGTTCCACTCCGTTTTCGACACAGACTTGAGTTTGGCCGCCATAACCGGACCGGTTGAGCACGAAACCGTGGCCAGCGATTCGGTGCAGTGACAGGAGGCAACCGTCCAGCCTGAATCGCCGTGCCCGTCTCAACGAGGACTGTGGGGCGATAGCACAAGTGCTGGATGCATTCCCATCACTCCAACGTCTCGATGCCGGCAAGACTGATCTCCGCACTGTTAAATCCCCGATCCCTGAGACACTGCAAAACTGATTTGATACAACGTACACACGTTTGAATTTCTTGCAGGGGGACACAGCAAAACAAGGTGGAAAAGGTAGCGAACTTAAAAAGTAGACTCAAGAGAGGATGATGAAATAGAGGTGAGGATGATATTATGTAAGGGAGGTGTAACAGAGGTGTGAAGATAATGCAAGGGAGGTGCAATAGATGTGATGTAATTAGGGGTAGATGTGATGTAATCAGGGGTAGATGTGATGTACTCAGGGGTAGATGTGATGTAATCAGGGGTAGATGTGATGTAACCAGGGGTAGATGTGATGTAACCAGGGGTAGATGTGATGTAATCAGGGGTCAATGTGATGTAATCAGGGGGATAATGCAATTTACTACATTCCCTCTTTTCCTTAAAACTTTGAGGAAAAGGAAAGAAACAAGAGACAAATAAAGAACAACAAAAGTTATAAAACGTAGCACAGTACAACGAGAAAACTTAGCTCATCGAAATGAAGTGATAAAGTCATTGAAGCGTTCTGGTACCTTGATTGTGCACCTTGGCGAATTGCAGTGAGGTAGCGGATCTTGCTTGTCACGAGTTTCCGAGGCTGCTGTCGTTTCTTGTGGCTTCGCTGACTCTTCCGATGACTCTTCCTTCTCCTTCTCGGAAGGCGGCGGCGGCGGCGGCGGAGGGACGTACGGCTTTGCATGAGCAACGTTCCGACGAATCACGTGGTCTAGACTTTGGAGAATGAGCTGATCTCCATGTCGAGCAACAACAGAGTGGGGCGTTACGGAATATGGAGGTGATAGCTTGTTGATCGGGTTGGAATTCTGCACGAGAACCAGATCTCCAGCACTGATTGCACTTGGTCGTGCATGGCATTGTGCGTTAGCGTAGTCGGATGTACGTTGCTTTGCTGAGGAGTCTCGATCTCGAACAGCGTAGTCGGACATAGGTGTGGATAACGAGATGCTGGGAATCTTGGTACGAATTTCACGACCAAAGACAAGATGACCAAAGAGAAGATAAGCGGGCGATGCGCCGGTGGTAGAATGTTGCGTTGACCGATACGCCAAAAGAAAGTTACTGATCTCAACACGCCACGGTTGACTCTCCAAATGAGCGATCTGGATACTCTTCAACAGGGTTCGATTTTGCCTTTCATCCTCGCTGTTGGCAAGCGGTCAAAGCGGAGTTTTCCGGCGGTGCTGAACACCCATCTCCTTTAGGAAATCAGTGAACTCCTCAGAAACAAACTGTGGGCCGTTGTCCGTGCAAATGCTAACTGGTACTCTGCATGTGCCTTGCAAAATGAGTGCGTAGATATGAGGTGACTACTTTAGAAGTGGTAGAACGCAGGATATCTACTTTAAAATACCGGCTGTAATAGTCTACAGTGACTAACAGGGACTCACAAGATGGCAGGTGTCCCAGCAGGTTGGCAGCAAGGTGCTCCCAGGGTACTTGCGGGAGAGGGGTTGGTTTGACTAGCGGCTGGGTCGGCGCGGTCTGGCTAAAAACTTGACAGCTGTGACATGACTTACACATCTGTTCTGCTTCAGTGTCGACACCAGGCCACCAAACTTTCGATCGCAGGCGTTCTTTTGTCTTGACAATGCCTTGATGACCTTCATGGGCTAGGCTGATGATGTCGTCGCGCACACTTTGTGGTGGGACAATCCGGGTACCACGGAGAAGGACAAATCCGATGATGGTCAATTCATTCTGGACCATCTTGAATGGTGCTGGTATATCGTCGAGATTGCCAGCATGGATGGCGCTGTGGATTTGAGACAGTTCAGTGTCCGCAGCAGATGCCTGTTCAATCTCCTGAATGGTGATGGCAACTGGTGCGGCAGCAGATGCCACCCAACGAACATAAGCATCGCAGCTACCGCTACTTGACTCCTCTTCTGGACTCGCTCAAGTTGGCAGTCGGGACAAGACGTCGGCAATGTTGTCCAGTGCCAGCAATATGCTTCACGATGAATTTGCACGGTTGCATTCGCAGGACCCAGCGCTCGATTTTGGCTGATGGCCTTGACCTTGGCCCATAGATGACCTCGAGCGGCTTGTGGTCGGTTAACAGAGTAAACTCAATGCCAAAAAGGTATTGGTTGAAGCGTTTGCACGCCCACACCAGACTCAAGGCTTCTTTCTCAGTTTGACTGTACCGCTTCTCGGCATTTGCAAGCGTGCGGCGTGCGTAGTTAACTCGCTTTTCCCCATCTTGCTCTTGAATCAGGACTGCTCCAAGACCGACTGGGCTTGCGTCCGTGATGACTTCGCTTGGCACATCTTTGTCAAAGCACGCCAGTGCAGTTGCTTGGGCAAGTTGTTGCTTCAACTTGTCAAAGGCTTCCTGTTGCTCTGCTTGCCAGGTGAATATTGCGTCTTTGTGGGTAACTTTCTGGAACGGCTCTGCAGTAGTTGACGGATGAGGTAGAAACCGTGCACTGAACCCAACAAGACCAAGAAAACTCCGAACTGCCGATGCCGATGTTGGTGCTGGTGCGTCAAGGACAGCTTTGATCTTGTCCTTTGTCGGCTGTACTCCATCTCTGGACAGTTGAAGACCGTAAAACTTCACTGAGGGCTGCCGAAACAGGCATTTCTTCAGGCTGCGGCAAGCCGTAAGGCCTTTTTCTCGAAGGCGTTGAAGGTCTTTCTCCAAGTTGTCATCGTGCTCAGCGTTATTTTTGCCATGGACAATAACGTCGTGGGCAATGTTGACCTCTGCACTCGCTGAGTACTTGGCGAATGATGTGCTGGTATAACTCCGGAGCACAGCTGATACCGAACATGACAAGCTTGTACCGGTACAAGCCATCATCGACTGCGAAGGTTGTAATTTCTCGTGATGTTTCCTCCAACAGGATCTTATGGAAACCCCACTTGAGGTCCGTCTTGGTAAACACCGTAGAGCCGTTAAGTTGCTCCAGGATTTCGTCCACAGTCGGGATTGGGTAGCGTTCCCTATAAGAATGGCGGTGTTGGCTTGTCTTGTGTCGACACCTAGGCGAATATTGTCGCTACCTGGCTTCGGGGTGATGACGACGGGGCTCACCCAAGGTGAAGGACCGTCCACTCTTTCGATAATGTCCTTCTGGCGGAGATCGTCAATGTGGGCACGGACTTTGCCCCGTAGCGCGAAGGGAGCTCGTCGTGGCTTCTGCGCAACTGGTGTGACGGCGGGATCTACGTGAATTTTCGCCTTGTAGTCTTTCAGTGTGCCGATGCCAGTGAAGACTTCCGGGAATTTTTGCAGAACTTCTGTCAGGCTTGACGTCCTCACGTGTGGAACAGACATTGTCACACGCGATGGCATATAACTTCAGCAGGTTGAAGTCTTCTGACGACTTTCGACCAAGGAGAATTTCTCCTTGCCCTTCGATGACAACGAATGTTGTGTCGAGGGGGATCCAATTGGCTGTCGTGGAAACGACGAACTGTCCCGCTAGTGGTAGCAGGTGTCGTCCTCCGTAGGCATACAATGATCGTTTGCAGGGTCGAAGATTGACTTTTAGTCCACATTCCTCCAACTGCTTCAGCTGGTTCCTTCCCGTGAGGTTGCAGGATGCCCCAGAATCAATGAGTGCTCTGGCAGCCGTTTGGCCAAGCTGGAGTTGGAGGCGGGAAGCACCACTCGGTTGACGTCATGGTGGGCAGCGTGTTGGGATCGGGGAACTACGTTGACGTCATCCTGCGTGATTTGATGAGGCTGTTGATCAGCGGCTTCCCAAGCGCGAGCTATTTTCAAAGCATCCACAAGCCTGATGTTCTGTTGCTACAACAAGTTTCGTCGAAGGGATGGCGGGTTGATCTTCTCCACTAACTGATCCCTGAGCTGGTCGTTGAGATCCTGGAAGTTGCAATGTTGGGCCTGCTGCCTGAGATGAGAAATGAATTGGTTGGATGCTTTGCCGGCATTTGATGTCGTTTGTCGGAACCGATGGCGTTCGAATGGCACGTTCTTGTCCACCTTGCAATGTGCATCGAGCATGGCCACTGTCCTGTAGAAACGATCTTCGACCGCAGAATCTGGCTCCGTCAGCGTTTCAAAGATGTCTTGTTTGGCTGGGCCTGCAAAGTGGAGCAGAAGGCTGTGCTTCTGACCAGAGTCGATGATGGCCTGGCCATCGATGTAAAATTGAGGGTGCGCTTCCATTTCCGCCTGCGCTCGCCCAATTGATGGATGGGCCCATCGATGTCGAGTGGATCGACAGGTCGGTACTGGATGTTGGCTTTCCAACAGGTGTACTAGAAAGTACGACACGAGAGAGACTTGATTCGGTTTCGACTAGAAAATCATTTTCTCCTCGTCGCCAATGTTAAATCCCCGATCCCGGCAGTGACACTGCAACACTGATTTGATACAACGTACACACATTGAATTACTTGCAGGGGGACACAACAAAACAAGGTGGAAAAGGTAGCGAACTTAAAAAGTAGACTCAAGACTTGATGAAATAGAGGTGAGGATGATGTAAGGGAGGTGTAACAGAGGTGTGAAGATGATGCAAGGGAGGTGCAATAGATGTGATGTAATCAGGGGTAGATGTGATGTAATCAGGGGTAGATGTGATGTAATCAGGGGTAGATGTGATGTAATCAGGGGTAGATGTGATGCAATCAGGGGTAGATGTGATGTAATCAGGGGTAGATGTTTGGTATCTCTAAAGGTGTTCCTCAGGGAAGTGTGCTTGGGCCCTTCCTTTTTAACTTGTACGTGTCTGATCTGGG
>JAOWAR010163776.1:0-10284 GCA_028571005.1 Clathrina lutea
GCAGAATTTGCCGATTTCCAGGGTTATGCTCCGAGCATAAAATCCCAAATTTCCGAGCTTAACTTGGACAGGCCTACTGATTATCGTGTGCACTTCTGGTTGAAGTTGAAGAAAGTTGAAACAAGTATTTCCATTTTGTTACCGGACAGTTTCCGTTTTCCTGCTCACACCTCAGATCTGCCTGTGTTGTCAGAACAGCCCTCCAGGTGTCTCGAATAAATTCAGGGCTTCACTTCTATTTTGGCGAGTAATTAAAAATAATTACGTTCCACTGGAAGAATGACAGTCCCAAACATTTTCCACCCCTCCAGCTGAAGCGTTAAACGGAAGTTTGCTCTACGAGTAGCTGCGGGATCCGCCATTATGCATGGACCGTTGTAGAGGATAAGGAATTCGAACTACACACAGTGTCCCAACCTAGGTCAGCAAGCTCTTCCCAAAGCGGCATGTTTGCAGGTCAATCCGCGAAGAAGCTACCGCCCGAGATGATTCACAGACACCCTTGAGAACGAGCAAAGGGTCTCGTGTGTGGCCACCAGTTGTCAGATTCATTCAACCGCAAACCAAGACTGAGACCTCAAGGCCTCGGGTTGATGTTCTAAGGGCAGCATGAACTTCGCGACATTTAGGCGCAGGCACTTCGCAAAGCTGCTTACCGAGGATCTTTCTGTACCTACATGTATAATGCGGGCCTCGACCAACTTGCAGGCCACGTCGTAGCCGCCGCGGCGTCACAGGTGAGCACCGCCGGGGACGCTTCCTGGTCCACGTTAGTCGCACGCGCGGGCAGCTCTTCCGTGGCCGAAAGCTCATCCATCTCCCGCTCTCGGAGGAGGCTACAGTCCCGGCGGCCATAATAGGCCCGTGAGGCATTTGCGTTAAGCCCAAACAAGGTCTGGCGGGGCTGCAACGAGTGACCACGAGTTGTCAACCGCCAACCGCGCCGAGACTTCTAGAGCTAAACTGGCACGGTGGCCGGGAATGCTCAAACCTACACGAATACATGGACGTATACCATGGTATACGTATGCGACTCCATCGCCAAGCACAGCCAGAATGGCACGAGAGCTTACAGCCGCCCGGTGCTGCACAAAGCTGCTGCCCCATGATCGGCAACGCATCTCTGCTATTTGTCATGCCAGTTTCGAACATGATTTGTCGTAGCCACCGCGGCCACGCAGCTGAGCATGAGTGTGGATTCTCCCTGCCCCTCTTCCTATGACCGTCAGGGCTGGGCCTTCTGAAGAAAAAAGCCAGCCTTAACGTGAACTAGCCTGAAACCAGTTTTGAAGTTTGAACTCGTCCTCCAGCCCGAATAAGCCTTAAGACTTTCTGCGGGCCTCGAGGCAGGGTTTAAAGCTATCTTTGAGAACTTCCTGGACAATTTGGTGGGAAGAAAATGCTAGTATGGGTAAGGCCAACTCAGCCGGAGCACAGTCCGCAACAACCAAAGGACCGCTCACTACCTGCCAAAAATGGCGAATCGAACAAAAAGCGAGGTTACGCCCGTGAAATGTTAGCAGCAACATTTTGTTTTTTTTTGTCAATGTTACAAGGTTGTAAAAAGTTGTGGCTTTCTTGTTTACGCATCCTAAAGTTTCCCTGTCTTGCAAACGCTGACATTGGCCAGAATGCCGTTGGCCGAATTTTATGTTAAATTATGCTGGTAATCAGTAATGGCTTGGTGGGAATGGGTTTTCAACTCGCCATCGGTAGCTACGGTCACCGCCGGGCAGTTCACTGCGTGGAAACGATATGACATCATATGCGGACTGATCCCATAGTTGCGTAGTGAAAAAAATTGGCACTGATCTGACGTCAGAGGTAGTAAACAAAGCTTCGGAGGAAGCCTTACAAACGGCGACTCGCTTTGGAAGGAAACTGGGTTGAGCTAAAAGCCAAATTCCAAGGCCCATTGGGGACGATGCGCAACGCATGTGTATTGGTGCCATTCAGAACTGAAGTTTCTAGTTATGGAGTTAAACGTGCTCTCGGGAGAATCTTCGTCTAAACCCGGCGTTGTGCACCTTGTCACCAGATGGTACCAGTCCTACCTGAAAATATAACAGGTCATGAAAGACAAGCCTCGCCTGAACCTTGCTTAGTGTGTTGTAGATAGAAAGTTTTACCTAAATTACAGGTCGTGAGAAACGATCAATTTTCCGCCATAATGGAAGACTTGAGAGTGAGCAATATTTGCCCTGCGATGGTAAATCTCGCGCAAGCGGGTCTTGAGACCCGATCACTGCATTTTGCTTTTGAGCACTGAAAAGCCGACCATAGCAAAGGTGCGTGGGATAAAGCAATATAAGAGCCGGTTGAACATCTTTAGTTCAAGTTATGCATTAATTTTATTCATTTAATTTGTTACAGATCCCCAAACATGGTCCTACCCTGATCGAGTGGGTCTATGGAAAACAGTCATATACACCGGGAAAGAGAAAGGATAGACTTGGCATAAGGACATCCTAACTAACCTGAAGAAGGAACGTTACATCATGAAAGGGGAACTCCAGCCAAAAATGGTTTTCAGGCTACCCACACCTGTCACCGAGAAAGGAGCTGTGTAGAAAGAGCGGGTCTCGATTCGAATGACAAAAGGCGGAAACGGCTTCGGGACGAAACGAAAACTCGGGTGCAGCACCGGACTCACGTCGCCGCGACACACCTCCAGAGGTGCCCGTGGCGTAACTGAAGCACCGCGAGATCATGCACTGCTGCTGCAGCTGCAGCCTGCCACTGCGGTCTGTTGCAGTGAAAATCATGGAAATTGCCACCTGAGCCTCAATTCTTTAGTTTTTGTGCCCGTTTCGGAGTGGCGTGAAGTGGCGCAGGATCGTCTGTGTATTTGTCCACGAAAGCGACATCAACATGAGTTGTTCAAGCACTGCGTCGAACTTCTCGTTGAGCTCAAGCAGTCGCGGTTCTGATTTAGAATCTGAGTTGTGGTCGAGCCGTACAGCATGGAGCCAGAATGCACAGGGGAAAGGCTTGCAGGCCGTGCTGCCCTGTCGGGAGAGGAGGAAGGAAGTGACCACAGAGGAGACGATTCCCTTTTAGTATGGCCACCTGCAAGTTGTGTCGGAGCGACAGACTGGTGTGTGTATGTGTGTGGCGAGTGTTGCACTATGCAAAGGCGTGAAGAGTGTATTTGCTGTCATGAGTACGAAGAGGCGAGGAGAAACTTGCCGGCTGCGAGCGCAGACACTCATGTCAGTTCACTCCCCAAGTTTTCAGCCATGTGTCTTGAAAATGATTTTCTCAACACAGTGCTAACCGGTTATTTAGACATGAACAAGCGGTGTCTTGACACTACTCCCCGGCAGCAATGAGTACGTGGCCATATCTGTTTCCTCAGCCAGCGTCGCCTTAATTCTGGCGCTGCGGCCAAATCCGATTGGTCAGTTGCTTGTTCCCGGGGTGTACGGCTCTCGGAACGCTTCGGACAAGATCTATGGTGAAATAAATTTAAAGGAAAAGGCACAAAAGACCGCTGTCAGCTTTAGCGGAAAGCCAAACGATTAGCTCCAAAGACGACCGAGCGCGACCTTTTAGCCCAACAGCACTCACGTACGCATGCACGCACGCACGAAGACATGGACGATCAGCACCGAGGTCGCTTACCAATGCTCGTTCTCTCGCCTGGCTGGAAGCCTTTCGCTGTTTGGCTGGCCGATGAGCAAAGACAGAAGAAAAAGCATCCTCCTTCAAGATTCGGCGGCTTGTCAAGCCGAACATCTCTACCTGCATGTCACCCTGGAAGTTATCTCGGACAAAGTGCTCGTAGCCCACATTTCCGACCTCCTTCTACCGGGATGACAAGCTCTGCAACTTCAGCGCGGCTACCCATTTCCTTCTAAATTCATCATTCTTGGGAAACCTATGAAAGCTGACCCCACGCTCTTTCCTTTCCTTCCCAGATTTGGAGCAACCAAAAGCTAAGCACCACACCATCTTGCTCTCTCTAGTCAGTTGAAGCGGCGGGTCGAAACGTACTGATCATGGTGCGCATGCAGACGACCAAGCTATCAAGGTGCTTCAGTGTCGTCACTGATCGAGCGGCCAAGGCGGCTCCCAAACCGGCCAACTTGAGAAGGGTTTTTTTTGTCGGTCTCCGTTTGAATCGAGGCCCGATCTTTCCACAAAGTCCCTTTCCCGGTGAAAGGAGCGAGTAGCCTGAAAATCATTTTTGGCTGGAGTTCCCCTTTCACGTATTTGTATTTGTGCCAGTACTGATCTGCGATGAAACGGATTACTATGAGATTGGTGATGGACTGAGTACGGGGTGGAAGGGAGTTCGAAAGATCAGAGGCGCCGAAGCAAAAAGATCTAAAAAGGCGGACGCTGCTTGAGAGAGAAGAAGCTGGAAGAGCTTGTGACGGCTTCGTTGGGAACTCGATGAAGCAAAGACATACAGGCATTTCCCAAGATGTGATGGATGATGACGTAGGAGACTATGCAGCAGAGTGACATTTGCAGTCTCATGACGCTAGGGAAGGGACGGTCAGTCCGGTTTCGGCAGAAGGACTTCCTCTTTGGGCATATTCCAGTCAGCTTGAAGATTGCAGCGGGCTACATTGGCCTGCTCCGCTCCAAAGCAATATGGTTTCTTCCTCCCGGAGAGAGCTGTACTGGAGAAGGGTAGAACTTTTCATGATTGGACAGAACTAAGAGAAGTAGACCTAATGCCTGGCGTGAAAAGCGAACTCCTGATAGAGCAAAGGAGAGCTGCTCGCCGTAATGGGGCGGTCAGAACGGCAGTGACATGAGTCGACTGTTTGAGGGCGTTAATTGCTGGGAATGACTCCCAAATGACCATGATGATTGACAATAAGGACCGGAGGGTGGTAGATGGGCGTGAAAGCTTGAAGAAGAAGTCGCTTCTGGTTGGTGGACAATACCTTGGTTTTGGTGTGACCAAAAGAGACAATTTCATTTAGACTCTAAGGGCAAACAACAGGTAGAAAGAGGATTGGGTCGAAGACGTCTCGGCGTTCAACGCCGGGCTGTCATCGGCTCGAAAAGCTCATATAATAGCGTTTGTCCTAGCAAAAGTAGTACAGAAAAAATACGAAGGATGCCTTCTTAAGAGGAGTGGTTCTCGTATGCTTGTGCTAGAGGAAAGGTGAGAAGAGGCTGAATGAAGGTGTTTAAGGCGAGAAAACAGATGCGTGCGTTGTAGGTGTGGGAATAGTTTCAGGGGAGAAAGCCAGTCCCGAGATTTTCCTGGCGTCGGTTGATCGACGGTTCCATTTCGTGTCTATACGTGTTCCAGTTGTGCTTGATTACCCTGAACGTGAGTTCCGGCTTGCATCCGGATCCCGGGTGATTCTCCTAGTAAGGGTCGCCTAAGGCTGAGGTGGCTCTATGCTTTGGCCAGAGCTCACGTGCTCACGGGCTCGGTCATGAAAGTGTTGTGTGGTCATACCAATGTAAGAGGCTGCGCACTGCTGGCATGTCGCCGAATAAGCAACTAAAGACCTATGACAAAACCCTGGCGCAGGGCATGTCTTACTCTAGATCTGGCATCGTGGGGAATGACCAATATTCGATTTCAACAGATCTTTAAGTGCGTAGCCCAGGTAGTTGGCCAGGCGGGCGTCAAGTTGTTACGAAAGAGAGATTTTTGATTACACCGAAGCCGTGAAAAACCTGTAGCGCTGTGCGTGCTGGGTTTTTCACGGCTTTGTGGTTTTCCAAAAAGTCTCTTTCGTAAAATATTTGATTTGTCCGGCCACTCTTCTTCCATCAAGTTTGCGCCTTTCCAGGATTGGCCGGACGTTGTGGTTGAAGGTCTCTCTGACAAACGCTAGTTTATGGTTGAAGCCAGCTTTTTAACTTTTTGTTGTTGTGCCTTGTTGTTGAAACTTGAGTTTCCGTAGCCACTTGTCGGGAAAACCATTTTAACGAAATTTGGTAACGGTCTTATTCATGGGCTCAGCCCGGTGTTGGAAAGATGCAGCCAAAGCGGCTCTCCGGAGTTCGCTCGTGGCAACTGTCTTCTTGACCGACGACAGATGATTCGATTGGAAGTGGAGTGTAATGTTCTTGCATGCTGCCTTGCTGAATAACTTCCTCTCGAATTTGCCGGTCTGGTCAATCCGGATATTCCTGTCAAGGAATAGTACGAATCCGTCATCACCTGGGAGCTCGAGCTGAAACTGGATGGTGGGGTGTTTGCTGTTCACATAGGGAAGCATATCCATGGCCGCCATCCTGTTCTAGACAGTGGTGCCTACATCATCGACCTACCGGCCAATGGGAATGGGCTTAGGCTTGAGTTCTTGATACACGTGCAAACGCTTGAACCGGTTCGAAGAGACGATGGCGAACGTGGCATTTAGGCCATTCCCCGTGATCACCGTTGCGCTAGAATACACTAACAAATTGCCTAAGTTCATGGGGCCCGGAGAAATTAAGAATTCTCTTTTCTTGCTACTGTATAACAGCATCTTCGAATTCGGTGATAAGTTCTTCAATCAGATATGCGGCTTCGCCTGTGAGCACGCGAGCTCTGCCCACAAGCAGACAGCCGCGTCTCAGCCTTAGGCGACCATTACGAGGAGCATCATCGAGGATGCAAGCCGGAACTCACTTTCAGGGTAGTCAACCATAACAGGAACACGCTACGATTACACATTGAGAAAGCCTTTAGCGATTAAACTATTGCAGCCGTCGATTAAACGACGCCAGAAAAATCTCGGAACTGGCTTTCTCCCCTGAAACCATTTTTCACCTGCTCTGGATAACTACCAAACGCCCTCAGAACTCACCAAGGAACAGAGCATGCATGTGGGGAAAGATCGAACACTCGAAACACGAAGCGAGAAAGAAATCGAGCTAACTAACAAGAACGAAAGGCACATGGCAGCTGGTTGCCATTTTGCCTGCGTGGGCGATACGTTACGGTATGGTAAAGAATACGAACACACTAAAGATAACTATAGCTTCCTCTCAACATTTCCCCCTTCCTGGAAAGCACTATCAATTAATTGAAAAGCAAAATAGAGAAAGCAAATAAAAGTAAATCTATTAATAGACCAAAAAGATTGAGCTGTCAGGAGTGCAACATAGTAAGGAAGTGAGCGGAAAACTATAGGCAGTTGACTTTGCACAGTCTAACGATCAGAGGAAGCAGCGTCTTGTCTCCAACTTGCACTTTTGCAACTCGCACATTTTCATCGCTACCAGGAAAGGTCTCGACGATCCGGCCAAGTGGCCACACTCCTCAAGGCGTGTCAGCTGCAACAACAAGAACAATGTCACCCACCTCGAAGTTCTTCTCTTCCCTTGTCCAATGTGTGCGACGATTCAAGGCAGGAACCCACTCTGACATCCATCGCCTCCACAAACTATAGCTTGTACATGCCTCCAGCGACGTTGCAAGGATTGCTTTCTCTCAGTAATGCTGACTGCATGCGGTCCTGAACTACCCAAAAGAAAATGGTTGGGCGGCGTGCTATAACGAAAGTCGGAGGATGGCGAAGTGATTGGCCAAACCTTGAGCAAAGCTTCCGCTTCACTGAGAGCTATCTGTAGCTCTTCGTCGTCGACATTAGCTGATGACAGAACCCCTAAAATGGCTCTCTTTGCACACTTCACCATGCTTTCATGCACACCTCCAAAGTGAGGTGCAAGTGGTGGGATAAAATGCCACTTAACTTTCTGATCAGCAGTTCGACGACTGATCTCTTCTTGAGTGGTGACTCTTTTCAAACAACTCCTTAAACTCAGTCCTGCCTCTAACAAGGTTTCCGCCGTTCTTGGACAAGGTCTCATCTGGTGTCCCGCGACGATTGCACATGCGCTGAAATGCGTTGAGAAAGCTGCTCACATCGAGGTTGAAAGCCATTTCGATATGCACTGCTCGACAAAGTAAACAAGTAAACAAACACAGGTAGCGCTTGGCTCTCCCTTGCCCCCGCCCTTGAAGAGTTGAAAAAGGCCCGGCATAGCCCATCACGGTGTTGCCAAACGCTCGAAACGGTGCCTTCAATCGAATCACTGGAATGGGTGCCATCACTTGCTTGGCTGCCTTTGCCTTGCGGCGCTCACATTCTGCACAAATCCACTCACATTCACGTACAGCCTCTCGACCTGAAAGGATCCACAATATGGCCGATTATGCAGTCAAAGTGTGGCTGGTTCCCATTGCTTGGCTTCCAGCTTCGTGCTGTCGTCTGATGATCAACGTCGTTACCCAAGATCTCTGTGGCAAAAGGATTGGGTAATTCGCGTCAAATGACAGAAACTCGGCATTTTCAAGACGCCTTCAAACACGCATTAGGCCATCTTCATGCAGACATGGCGTCAAATTTCCTAGATGACCCGACGTAGGGAGAGGCTTGCTCTTCTGCAGTGGGCGGTATTTTGTGAACCTTCCCCGCTATGCACAAGGAAGAACACTTGCTTCCATTTCATCAAGGTCCTCCCAAGTCAGCTCCCCCCGGCCCGATGCGTTGTGATGAATGAAGACGGCAGTTGGCAAGGGAACGACAAACCCACGCCGAATCTCTGAGCAACCGGCGCAGATGAGAACCGTTTTAGCGTCAGGCTTCAATTGACTGGCCGAAGGGTCAAAAATTTCCTTCCGCGGGCTTGCCCCCTCGGGCGGCAAGACCAATGTTTGCGCTTCTCTCTCTGGCTCCTCTGCCTCTGATTTGCCTTCTCAAAATCATGAACAAAGATGCTAGAATATGCATGCGCTGGGGCTTGCCTCGCCAAAATGATAGAGAAACAGGTTTGCACTGGTTTAAATGGACTTTTGCCACGTCAAATATGATCGGACGTTGATAGTTCCGCCACAAGACCAACAAAAAGCACGCGAAAGTAGACGAAAAAGCACGCGAACCTTCAGTTTTCTCGCCGGACAGGCGGTGAACATTGATTTCATGGTCAAAACCCCCTCTCCTTCGAAGAGCGACCAGAGGGACGAACGGACTACAAAAACAAACGAGGCACCGTCAGCAGTTTTCAAGCGTTTCGCTTTCGGCATGAAGGTCACGCGGATGTGAATGTAGCTGCAACACTTCAGTTGAAATGTCTCGTGCGGTCGCTTCTGGTGCACTGCGAATCAGGCAGCCTGATCATCGTTTTACGCGGTCGCCTCGGGTACATGGCGCAATGCCGCCTTGTTGTCATTTCACACGCGGTCGGCCACGGTACATTGCACGATATAATCTGATCATCATTTCACGTTCGTTCTGGCTCGCTCGGCTTCTGCAGCATTGCTGGCGATGTTCTTTGTTTGACGGACGGCGTTCCCGTCAGTGAGTCTCGTGAACTTCTGTGCTGTTGCTGATGACTGTATTTTTATCATCTATCTTAATCCAGTTAACACATGGTTGGAGCACGGGACAGAAGTGTAGTAGTGTGCGAACTCAAACATATCGCTATCAGGGAGAGGAAGGCTTATGGTTTCGCTCAGACGGTTTCCTATGGTTTGAACCCTCTGGGGTCTGCTTGAAGACACCCTGATTCTCGTAGGAGAGTATGTTGTTGTGAAGTATCAGATTTAATGGCTCCCAGAAAGGGACTACTCTAGATTACGTCAAGACACTCCAGCTATACACCCATGGCCTAGAACTAGCCGATCTTTGGCAAAAGAAGATGATAATTGCGGGAGAAACGGAACAGTGATGAGAGAGTCCAGAGCTTTTCGCCTTTCTCGATGGATAAAAACGTAAAATCTTCGAAAAACGAAACGAAGTACTCACCACTAATGTAGATGTCCTTTTCTCTCCTATTCTCTATTTTTCCTTACTCTGAGATACACGATGGAACATCGCCAGTGATGGAGGTCAACCCTGCAGTAGTAGATTTTGTCTGTATTTACCTTCCCCCTCTCCGTCAACGTAAGAACATTTTAGGTCAAAAAGAAGGCAACAAGCAAAACGACAGACGAAGCCTCGAAACCTTCTCCCAATATTCCGGGTGACTGATGGCGGCAAAGCTGTATATGTACGTTTTTAACAGATATCGGCATGTCCTTGTATGCTGTCCTCTTACATGACCATGTTGAAGCGAGCTTGAGTTGTTCTGTATAATTTAGGCTCAGTTTCTATCGGGTGGTTTTTAAACCTCCCACAAACGAGGTAGAGCGTCCGAAGCTTAATCGTTAAAATTCACTTTGAAAGACCTGACCATGAAGGGCTGGTTGTCCTGTTTTTCTTCTTGTGTTTTTATTAGATTTGAACGAAGTTGGGCTTTATAAGAACTTTATTGAATGACTCAAGGGTGGACAAGAGAAAAGAAAAGAAACGTTTCGGAGTACTACTCCTTCGT
>JAOWAR010163787.1:0-10284 GCA_028571005.1 Clathrina lutea
GGCAGCAGAACGGAAGAAAATTGACAAGGAGGTGTACAACCAGACGAAGAAGCTTGGAGGACCATGCACTGCCAAGTTGGAGGAAGTCCTGCAAACACTTCACGTTTCGAGGCAGGCATATCATAGCGGCAGCTTTGTGGGCAATCATATACACAAGATGTTGCAGGTATGTCTTGTGGGTATTCTAAAATAGATCTTTGAGAAGTTTTAACCTTTTCTCTCATTCTGTCAATAGGAGAGCAGCATCCGAAAACTGGCGAGCGTTCCTGTGGAAGTGTGCACCGACAAAGGTCCAACCCTTGCTGCCAGTGCAAAGGCCACGCAGGAGAAATTCATTGCTCTCTTCACGACGTTTTCGCAGTGCCATTCTATATACAATGCTGCAAAGGTCCTCACTGATGTGGAGGTCGACACTCTGGGTAAATAAAAAGGTGTCAAATTTGCTTTTAGCTTTCGTAGTCCTCAAACCACGAAAGCTAAACGACGCTAACGTTTTATAATGCTGTGAACTTGTGTCTTGATTACAGAGCGAAACATCAAGTCCTTCATGGCCACATATCGTCGTGTTCTTCCAGACGAGAGTGTCTTTCCCAAGCTCCATTACTTGGAAGATCATCTGATCACCTTTATAAGGCAATGGGGTGTTGGACCCGGTATTCTGGGAGAGCATGGTGCCGAAAGCGTGCACAGCATCTTCAATGACCTGTTTTCCAGGTTCAACGGGATCAAGGTCAATACAGACCGATCCACAGCAGTCATGCGCCACCACCTCCTCAAGGCCAGCCCATCGACAAAGGCTCCACCTGAACCCAAGCACAGGAAAAACAAATAACAGTAAGTTTCACATCTCCAGCTATCTGTGAATAATTGCATTCCTGAGCATGTGTAACATTCATTCAGTAGTTGGAGAAGAATACAATTGCTACGTCGAGAAAGAATTTTGAGTGACTTGTGGTCCTTTTGTTCATTGTTGCAGGGTTCTCAAGTTCAACATATGCAGCATGCAAGATCGGGTGAACCATACAAAAAGTCTTTTTTTTGTAAATCTACTGTTTCTATTTTTTTTTAAAATTATTATTTTACTTCTTCCTGAGCCAATTGTATCCTTTTTTCCTTTCTTCTTCTTACTCTTCTTTTTTTTTAGATTGCCTTGACTTCAAAGTCCCTAATTCTTATCAGAAAATAGGTCATGCAACCTAAGATATCTAAAAAAGCTCAAGAGGAGCAGTAAAAGGTAAGAGAATGGGTGTCCATTGATGCCAGTGACTTACCTGTGAGTTCTTGTCCGTCATGCTGTCAAAAAAAATGTCTTCCTCGAAATCCAGCGATCTTCGCGGACTTGAAAGGATGGGTGAACGTTCTATTGGGCCCACCAGCCCTGGCCAAGTCAGAGAAGCTGAAAAATACCCCAGGTTTGCGAGAAAGTCTCTACTCTCGTTGTAGGTTTTGAGTAAGAGAAGGAAGAAGGTCGATTTTCGCGATGCCACGGCCGGCAGAGGCGGTTGACCCCTCGATCGAAAGCTCTTTTCCCGCTCGACCTTGCTCTGTGCATTGCGCATGACTCCGTCATTGTAGCTGCGAGCGCGGTGAATTGCGCATGCTTCCTGGCAGCTTGAGGCTTTTGTGATTGCATAATCGATCGACAGCGCCGCACTCGAATTTTGCCGGAAATACGTCAACGTCATGACGTGTTTTGATCGGATTGAGCGCGCGCTGGCGAGATGCTTTGTTTCCATACATTGAACGCGCGAAACGGCCGTGAACTAGGCACTGTCTTCTCATTATGAGTACACACACATAACACACACTGCCTTATCATTATGAGTACACACACAACACACACACACAGACTGCCTTATCATTATGAGTACACACGCAACACACACACACACACACACACACACACTGCCTCATCATTACGAGTACACACACACACACACACACACACACACACACACACACACACACACACACACACACACACACACAACAGCACAGTCTTCTCATTATGAGTACACACACACATACACACATTCACATAAACACACACAACATCCACACATACACACATACACACACGTGCGCGCACGCATGCATGCACACGCTCGCATACTCACTCACCTAGCTAAACCAAGGGATGGAAGAACAAGAGCCATGAGCAGCAGGAAGAGGAAAGTCTTCCACATCGTGTAGCGCTCAGCGTCTGACCTACAAGGAAGCAGAATGAAACAGGCACCAAAATGAAGCCTCACTGCTGCTCCAACCCTGCTGACAGAAAGAAGAAGCAAGACAAGCTCCTCTTCCAGACAAAGGACATCCCTCTAGGTTTTGGAAGGTTTTCATTCTGCCATATTTCGAAAAAACACAACACAGGAGTGATAAAACCAAGTGCTTTCTTTGTTATTGACTCCTCTTTGTGAACTGTCAAAACGGACTATCAGCAGTGGAGCAACGCAAGACCACAAAACACACCTGCAGCGTGCACTTTTCTGAACAAAAAGACCTGATTGAAAGGTTTGAGCAGTTAGCATCAAACCATCTCTTCAGGTAATGAGTGCAGCAGATTCGATTCCCGGATTGCCCTACGTGAGTGTGAAAAAAATCTCTTCCCACCCAAAGAAGGCTGTCCCAGAATAGCTGAAGTGTTGCGGTGCATGGTGACAAGATGAGACCGCAATTATTCAACCCAATCAAAGGTAATCTCGACTAAACGTGTGATATACTTCGTCCAGTGACCCTCCAACTTGACGGTATATGCCACAGCAACGGGAAGCAGAGTGGTTACTGCCCAGAGAAGAAGCGTTGGAAGCCACACTGTAAAGAATGCACTCTCTGCCACTGATTGCTGCAAGGATATAAAAATTAAAAACAAAAAAAAAAACATAACGACATTAACAAGAACAACAGAAAACATTTTATCCAAAATGTCCACTCAGTGTGAAAATGAGACTTTGACCCAACACACCTAAAAAAACTCGTAGATGAACAGCTACTTCGGTTGTCCAGCAGATCTTATCCTACGATAGCAGCTGCTCAGTGGAACTGAAGTCTTTGTGTTGCAAATTTGAATTCAGCGCGATATCACATGGATCTTACCAGGATATCTTCATTGAATGCATGCATCAGAGAAAGGATTTTTTTACTGTTATAGTGATGTAACATGATAAACTCTTGATAATACACTCTGATGCTCCGCTGTCTGGCCAGGTAACCGCCATTTCTCAATGAGGTCTAAGAATCGCTGGACAGTCTTTTAACCAAAAAAAAAAAGAGAGAGAGAAAAGAAAGAAAAAAGGAAAAAGGATGGACTATGTTGCAAGCATGTGGGTGGAGATATTTCATTCGTCTCGAAACAAAAGACGTTTCCATCAAGGCGAGAAGAAGGTGAGTGTGTGCTGACCAGGCCCTAACTCACTGGAATATGTTTTGCGATATCTGCCTGCTTGAGGTCACCCAGGGAACTCGTTATCACGAGAGGAGTCGTCCAGAAGAAGAGAACAGCACAGAGAACTGCAAAACAAAAGAGAGTTATGACATGAGCATAGGTAAAGCTTGTGGAGAGAGAGAGAGAGAGAGAGAGAGAGAGAGAGAGAGAGAGAGAGAGACAGGCAGGCAAACAGACAAAGATGGACAAGAGGGGAGGGGAGAGAGAGAGAGAGAGAGAGAGAGAGAGGGAGAGAGGGAGCAGAGACATGAGTATATTATATAAGAAAAAAGACAACTCTGCAATACAAGCTGTTTCAGCTACAAGGCTACATCAACGCACCAGCATTGAGGATGAAGAATCTTGCATACCAAAGGAAAAATCCAAACGATAGCTGGCCCCTGCAGGAACAATGAAACAAATAAAATTGAAACAAATAAAAAACAGTCAAACGACCTTTGAACACCAATGACAACAAGCTGAGGAGATGAAGTAAAAAGTCAAAAGAACATTGCAAGAAGGAGAGGGATGGATTAAGGTCCATAGCACATTCCTTCCTGCCACACAGCTTCTTGCTGTTGAATGACATCTTATGAATTTCCTCAACTCACCAGCGAACATTTTCCGGCACTGGAGCAAGCTTCACCGACCATCGACCACTGTGAATAACGTCAGAGATAGACGAAACGGCCGCTACCTTGCCAGGCCGATAACAGTTCACAATCCTGTGAAGACATGGGGAGAACAACCGCAAGAAGGGCTTGGGCTTGGAAAGTGCTGAATAAACAAAGGAACATAAACATAAAGCACAGAGAGACATGATAATTACCCTTCAGCCAAAAAGACACATGGTGCTTACTCTTCAGCCAAAGAGAGACATGGTGCTTACTCTTCAGCCAAAGCGCTGTCGGACAAGGTGACAAAAGCCACGTCCAGACGGTGGTGCTTTGCCAAGTCCCTCTGACGATTACACTCAATGCACAAGTTCTGCACTTTCTGTAGATAGTATTCCTCTCCGATAACCTACGAGAAAGAGAGAGGGAGAGAGAGAGAGAAAGAGAGCGGAAGAGAGAGAGAGAGAGAGAGAGAGAGAGAGAGGAGAGAGAGGAGAGAGAGAGGAGAGGAGAAAGAGAGAGAGAGAGAGAGAGAGAGAGTATGAGAGCAGACAGCTTATGCCAGGTATATTTCTCATTTAGCTTACATCTTTTCCACAGCAGCATCTCTTCCAAGGACCAACTTGAACTACGTGAGGCTTTCCTGTGACTTGGGAAATCTCCACAGACCTCTCATAGGCCAGCAAGGCTTTCTTCCTGGCACAGCAAGAAAAGAACGGAGAAAGAGAGAGAGCGAGAGAGAGAGAGAGAAAGAGAGAGAGAGAGAGAGAGAAAGACAGAGAGAGAGAGAGAGAGAGAGACGGAGTGAGAGAGAAGAAATTCCTTAAGTTACTGCGAGTATTTTGATCGAATTATGTTGGTTTGTCTGGACTCAGAAATCAGCGTGTGCGCTCCGTGTTCATGTAGAAAGAGGTACCACTCCTGGGCAAAGCTAGTGTGGCCCTGGGCCTCTCTACACATTTCAAGTTGAATTTCGAAAATTCTTTCCCAAGGTAAGCACTCTCAAAAATTTCTGCCGTCTACCCGGGTGAGAGCCTCTTCTTGTAAACGTCTGTCGTAGTTACGGTCACCACTGATCCGAAAGGGGTGTACCATGTGCGTAGGGGTAACCAGCTGGAGCGCCGACGGGTAGAACGTTCTTTTCCGAACGCGGAAGCGCCTCTTTGCGAACAAGCGTTGTGTTTGCGGCTACGGCGGGTCTTGCGTGCGAAAAGTACATGTAAGTGCATCTATGAAAATAACATCGCTAGTGTTTTTGGGCCGTCAGACCATATTTAGGAAAAAAGAATGTTAACCTTGAGCCGAAAAGTGCGTTCGACTGAACAGCTACTAGTACTATTACCAGAAGTACCGCATGATATATGTTGGGAGTGTTAGTAGAAGTGGTAGTGGGAGTGGTAGTAGGAGTGGTAGTGGGAGTGGTAGTGGGAGTCCCAATCGAAGTAGTAGTGGTAGTGGTGATGGGAGCGCTAGTGGAAGTGGTAGTGGGAGTGGTAGTGGGAGTGGTGGTGGGAGTGGTAGTGGGAGTGGTAGTGGTAGTGGTAGTGGTAGTGGTAATGGGAGTGGTAGAGGGAGTGGTGGCGGGATTGGTAGTGGTAGTGGTAGTGGTAGTGGTAGTGGTAGTGGAAGTGGTAGTGGGAAAGGTGGTGGTGGTGGTAGTGGTAGTGGTAGTGGTAGTGGTAGTGGTAGTGGTAGTGGTAGTGGTAGTGGGAAAGGTGGTGGTGGTGGTAGTGGTGGTAGTGGTAGTGGAAGTGGTAGTGGTAGTGGTAGTGGTAGTGGTAGTGGTCGTGGTCGTGGTCGTGGTCGTGGTCGTGGTCGTTGTCGTGGTCGTGGTCCTGGTCGTGGTCGTGGTGGTGGTCGTGGTGGTGGTCGTGGTGGTGGTCATGGTGGTGGCCGTGGTGGTGGTAGTGGTGGTGGTCGTGGTGGTGGTAGTAGTGGTGGTCGTGGTGGTGGTCGTAGTGGTGGTCGTGGTGGTGGTCGTGGTGGTGGCCGAGGCGGTTGCCGTGCCGGTGGCCGTGGCGGTGGCCGTGGCGGTGGCCGTGGCGGTCGCCGTGGCGTTGGCCGTGGCGGTGGTCATGGCGGTGGCCGTCGCGGTGGCCGTGGGGGTCGCCATGGCGGTGGCCATGGCGGTGGCCGTGGCGGTGGCCATAGCGGTAGCCGTGGCGGTGGCCGTGGCAGTCGCCGTAGAGTTGGCCGTAGCAGTCATCATCGCCGTCGTCCTCGTCGTCGCTGCAGTCGTCGTCATTTTCGTTGTCCTAGTCGTTGTCGTCGTAGTCGTCCTAGTCGTCGTAGTCGACGAGGTCAACGTAGTTGTCCTAGTCGTCGAAGTCGTTGTAGTCGTCGCAGTTGTCGTAGTTGTCGAAGTCGTCCTAATTCGTACTCGTCGAAGTCGTCCTAGTCATTGTTGTATTCGTGGTCGTCGTCGTCATCGTCGTCGTCAACGTCGTCGTCGTCGTAATCATCGTAGTCGTCGTAGTCGTCGTTGTCGTCGTAGTCGTCGCAGTCGTCGTGGTCGTTGAGGTCGTCGTTGTACTCGTGGTGATTGTGGTCGTCGTGATCGCCATAGTCGTCATGGTCGTCGTGGTCGTCGTGGTGATTGTTGTCGTCGTGATCGTCTCGGCCATCGTACTCGGGGCCGTCGTGGTCGTCGTCGTTAAGTCGTCGTTGTCGTCGTCGTAGTTGTCGTAGTCGTAGTTGTCGCAGTCGTCGCCGTCGTAGTCGCAGTCGTCGTAGTGCTCGTAGTGGTCATTGTAGTCGTAGCTGTCGTCGTCGTCGTCATTGTCGTCGTCGTCGTGATCGTCGTAGTCGTTGTAGTCGTCGTAGTCGCTGTAGACGCCGAAGTCGCCGTAGTCGTCGTAGTCGTCGTAGTCGTCGTAGTCGTCGTAGTCGCCATAGTCATCCTAGTCGCCATTGTCGCTGTAGTCGCCCTAGTCGTCGCACTCGTCGTTGTCGTTGTCAAAAACGTAGTCCTCGTCATCGTAGTCGTCGTAGTCGTCGTATTCGTCGTAGTCATGCTAGTCGGGGTAGTCGTCGTCGCCGTCGTCGTCGTCGTCGTAGTCGTCACAGTTTTCAAAGTCGGCGTCGTAGTTGTCGTCGTCGTCGTCGTTGTCGTAATCGTCGTCGTCGTCGTCGTTGTCGTCGTCGTCGTACTCGTCGTCGTCGTGGTCGTCGTCGTCAATAATGTCCTCGTCGTCATCGTCGTCTTCGTCATCGTCGTCGTCAAAGTCCTCGTCGTCGTCGTGGTGGTCGTAGTCGTCGTAGTCGCCATCGTCGTCGTCGCCGTCGTCGTCGTCGCCATCGTCGCCGTCATCATCATCATTGCCAATTCCGCCGTCGTCGCCGCTGTCGCCGTCTTCGACGTCGTCGCCATCGTCGCCGTCGTCGCCGTCGTCGCCGTCGTCGCCGTCTTCGCCATGGTCTCCCTAGTCTTTGTCGTCGCCGTAGTCGCCGTAGTCGGCGTCGCCGCAGTAGTCGCCGTAGTCGCCGTAGTCGCCGTATTCTCACAAATCTCCGTAGTCGCCTTAGTCGCCGTTGTCAACCTAGTCGCCCTAATCGCTGGTCAACGTCCTCAACGCCGTCGTCGTAGTCGTCGTAGTCGTCGTAGTCGTCGTACTAGTGGTTGTCGTCGTATTCGTAGTCGTTAAAGTCGTGGCAGTCGTCGTAGTCGACGTAGTCGTCGTACTAATAGTCGTCATAGCCGTCGTAGTCGCTTTAGTCCCCGCAGTCGCCCTAGTCGCCGTAGTCACCGTAGTGGCCGTAGTCGCCGTCGTCGCCGTCATCGCCGTCGTCGTCGTCTACGTCCCCGTCGTCGTAGTCGTCGTCCTCCTCGTCGTCGTTCTCGTTGTCGTCGCCGTAGTCGTCGTAGTCGTCGTAGTCGTCGTAGGCGTCGTAGTCGCCCTAGTCGCCGCAGTCGCCCCAGTCGCCGCAGTCACCAAAATCGCTGTAGTCGCCGTCATCGGCGTCATCGCCGTCGTCGCCGTCGACCTAGCCGTCGTCGTATTCGTCGTCCTCCTCTTCGAGGTCTTCGTTGGCGTCGTTGTAGTCGTAGTAGTCGCCGTAGTCGCCATTTTCCCTGTAGTTGCCCTGTTCGTCGTAGTCGTCGTTGTCGTCGTCAACAACGTAGTCATCATCGTCGTACACGTCGTACTCATCGTAGTCGTCGTATTCGTCGTAGTCGTGGTAGTCGTGGTAGTCGTCGTCGCCGTCATCGTCGTCGTCGTAGTCGTCAGTCGTCGTAGTCGTCGTCGTAGTTGTGGTCGTCGTCGTAGTCGTCGCAGTCGTCGTCGTCGTCGTCGTAATCGTCGTCGTCGTCGTCGTCGTCGTCGTCGTACTCGTCGCCATCGTCGTCGTCGTCGTCGTCAATAATGTCCTCGTAATCATCGTCGTCTTCGTCATCGTCGTCATCATAGTCGTCGTAGTGGTCGTAGTGGACGTAGTCGTCGTAGTCGCCATCGTCGTCGTCGCCGTCGTCGTCGTCGCCATCGTCTCCATCATCATCATCGTTGCAGTTTTCGCCGTCGTTTCCGTTGTCGCCGTCTTCGATGTCGTCGCCAACGTCGCCGTCGTCGCCGTCTTCGCCGTAGTCTCCAAAGTCCCTGTCATCGCCGTAGTCGCCGTAGTCGGCGTTGCTGAAGTAGACGCCGAAGTCGCCGTAGTCGCCGAGTCTCCGTAGTCTCCGTAATCGCCTTAGTCGCCGTAGTCGCCCTAGTCGCCTTAAACGCTGTAGTCGCCATCGTCGTCGACGTCGCCGTCGTCGTCGTCGTCGTCAACGTCCTTGTAGTCGTTGTAGTCGTCGTAGTCGCAGTACTATTGGTTCTAGTTGTAGTCGTCGTAGTCGTCGTAGTCGTCGTAGTCGTGGCAGTCGTCGTAGTCGACGTAGTCCTCGTACTCGTAATCGTTGTAATCGTCGTAGTCGTCGTAGTCGTCGTAGTCGTAGTAGACGTCGAAGTCGCCCTAGTCCCTGCAGTCGCCCTAGTCGCCGTAGTCACCGTAGAGGCCGTAGTCGCCGTCGTCATCGTCATCGCCGTCTTCATCAACGATGTCGCCGTGGTCGTAGTCGTCGTCCTACTCGTCGTCGTCCTCATTGTCGTCGCCGTAGTCGTCGTAGTCGTCGTAGTCGTCGTAGTCGTCGTCTTCGTCGTGGTCGTCGTGGTTATCGTGGTCGTTGTGGTCGTCGTTGTCGTGGTCGTCGTGATCGTCGTGGTCGTCGTCGTCGTGGTAGTCGTCACGGACGTCGTGGTCGTTTTGGTCGTTCTGGTCGTCATGCTCGTCGTGCTCGTCGTACTCGTCGTCGTCGACGTCCTCCTCGTCGTCGTCAACGAAGTCGTCGTCGTCTTCGTCGTCATCGTAGTGGTCGTAGTCGTCGTAGTCGTCATCGTCGTCGTCGTAGTCATCGTCTTCGTCGTGGTCGCCATAGCCGTCGTAGTCGTCGTAATCGTCGTCGTCGTCGTTAATTTCGTCAAAGTCGTCGTAGTCGTCATAGTCGTCGTAGTCGTCCGTAATCGTCGTTGTCGCCGTTGTCGCCGCAGTCGCCGTAGTCGTCGTAGTCGTCAAAGTCGTCGTCAAAAACGTAGTCATCGTCGTCGTCGTCGTCGTAGTCGTCGTCGTCGCCGTAGACGTCGTAGTCGTCGTAGTTGTCCTGTTCAACGTAGTCGTGGTAGTCGTCCAAGTCGTTGTCGCCGTCGCCGTCGTCGTCAAAGTCGTCAGAGTCGTCGTAGTCTTCGTCGTATTTGTCGTCGTCGTCGCAGTCGTCGTAGTCGTCGTCATCGTCGGCGTCGTCGTAATCGTCGTCGTCGTCGTAGTGGTCGTCGTCGTACTCATCTCGTCGTCGTCGCTGTCGTCAAAAATGTTCTCGTATTCATCGTCGTCTTCGTCGTCTTCAACAGCGTAGTCGTCGTAGTCGTGGTAGTGGTCGTAGTCATCGTAGTCGCCATCGTCGTCATTGTGGCCGTCGTCGTCTTCGCCAACGTCGCCATCATCGTCATCGTTGCCGTTGTCACCAACTTCGCCGTTGTCGCCGTCTTCGACGTCGCCATCGTCGCCGTCGTCGCCGTCGTTGCGTTCGTCACCGTCTTTGCCGTGGTTTCCGTAGTCCCCGTCGCCGCCGTAGTCGACGTAGTCGCCGTCGTCCCCGGAGCCGCCTTAGTCGCCGTAGTCGCCGTAGTCGCCGTTGTCTCCGTAGTATCAGTATAAACCTTAGTCGCCGTAGTTGCCCTAGTCGCCCTAGTCGCCGTAGTTGCCCTCATC
>JAOWAR010163798.1:0-10284 GCA_028571005.1 Clathrina lutea
CCGTCGAGGACTAAGTCTGAAAGTCGTTGTCTATCCGGCAGAGTGTTCATCAGCCGGTAGATCGCCTCTGCATCGGAGTCTTTACTTCGTTGAATTGGGCTTGTGTCGTTTTCGGGGAAGCGTAATTGAGTTCAATATCGAATTTGTGACTTCATCATTATGCAAAGAGAGGATCTACTCAATCTCAATCGCAATCGCAGCAAAGAGACGCCTGGAGGAATTGTACGGTGCTCATTGAAAGAAAACCGAAAAGAAAACGTTTTTGATTCGAGACGTAATGGACAACTAGGAAATAATCTTTTCGCCCTCTTCAGCTAGTACCGGACAACAGCTGGAAACAATGAATGAACGAGGGCAACAATTTTAAAGCAATCTCCCCTGATCCTCGAACCCGGCCCCCACGAAGCCAGATCGCTTGCTCCGGGTGATGAATGCGACCGCAAGCTTTAATCACAGCAGCTGACGTTATCTCGAAGAATTGGGCTGGGGTCTAACGTTCAATCGCCGGAAGTGGTACAGAAAAGTTTTGTTCGGGTCAAACATGTCGCAAGGCCGTGCGATAAGTCGGCTTTCCACTTCGTCGACGTCATGTTAGCAGAGGCATTGACAAGCCTGGACCGGGAGACTCTGCTGAACGCCGGTTGTTTGCTGCTGATATCGGTGCCATTCTTTCGTCGGGAATATTTTCGTTCTCCTTCTTGGCCTCACGTGCACCAGTGAAACCGGTCGGCTTTGCCTCGCTGTGAATATTACCACATCAACACCGATATAGCCAATAAGCCCAAGTACCGGGAAGTGACAAATATTAAGTGCTGTGCGATCAGCAACAATAAATTACATTAAGGTGAGCATTAATGAGCCCTCTCCACAGCAGAGACAAGGGAATGTCCCCATTATTATTTTCATTCACTCTTTTCATTCATTCATTTTATTTGTTGTTGCAGATTACGGGAAAAGCAACTAAGTTGCTTGTCGAGCCGTGCTCCTGATTTTGATTACGTACAATCTTCTGATAAACATACATGTACATGTTAAATTGACAATTTAAACTGCCACACGGAGTGGAGGCAGCGTGGTGTTCGCGGATAACCATCCTTTTGGTTAGGCCTATTCAGGAGTAGTGTCCATACCTTTGTTTTAGAGGCCACGACGATGGTATAAATGTCCTGAAATCAACAAGCTGCAGCATAGGTTTTCGAGTAGCAACGAGGAAAGGAAGCTCTGAGAAGGTGGGCGAAAATGCCCGCCAAGCTTAACTTGGAGGAAAGACCCTTTGAAGTATTCGGGGACGAATTTGCGCAGATTATCTTCTTGCGAGTGCTCGAAGTGTTTGGTGTGGCCTTGGGCAGGTTGGTGAGGCGTATCTTGCGTCGTGTTTACGGAGAACGTGAATGGCGGCGAATAGCGGGGGACGGCCTCAGCCGGGCCAGCCAGTCACGCCTTGGCAGGACGGAGAAAAGCTGCTTAAAGGACGTCTATCTTGTCAGCGAGCTGATTTTGTACAACTTGGAAGTGTTTGGAGCGGTGATGGAGGACTTTGAAGGCGTGAGCGAGGAAGGATTGCGGTTGGAAAGACTTGCCTTAGATGTGGATTGCTTGAGTCGGACGCGAACGTGGCTTTTCCACGGCGTAAGTCTTTCGGCGGATGAAGTGCTTCGTTGTCTTGGATACGTGGGAAGAATATGGCGGAGGTGCTCACATCTGGAATGCACGAGCCAGGCCAATGATTGGCTAGAGGAACAAATGAGAGTAAGCACGGCGTAGTAATTCTTCTTTGGCCACCATGTCGTGATCTTCGCTCTCGACGAAGCAATCCCACATAGTGCCAAAGCCGTTAGCAGTTCTTGTATATGAATGCCCGGGTACCTTCAGTAAGAGCAGTGCTGGATATAAGGTCCAGAGGTCACAGGCAGAGAGAGCAGTGTAGTCTGCTGACCATAGTTACAATAATGCTTAAGTCGAAAAACACCGAAAACCTCCCCTGGCTGAACCTAACAAATGAGAGAAGGCGCAACCATGAAACAACCGCGTGGACCTAGCTGCCATCGAAGAATGTTTTGTTCTTCAAGGCCTGGGGATCGATGGGGACTTCCTGGAGATCATGGATTAGGAAGAAGAAGACGTTTTTGACAGGTCGAATGAGATCTTCACAAAAGGAAGGAGAAGTCCATGATGAAGATGTAGAACTATAACTAGTGCTTAGGACCTTGCAGCTCAGCTTCCTTAGAATCCAACCAGGGTGTAGACATGGCGACCTACTTGATTCTTCCTTCCCACTATTGTCTCTTCTCAGTTTCTTTCCTTTCCTGTTGGAAACGGTTACCCCTAAACTATTCCTCGGTACTTGTGCGAAATTTTATCACAACCCGGACCAAACTATTGTGACCTTCAACCTTTTTGCGCACAGAAACTAGCACCAAACCAATTAGTTTTTTCTTATTCAGATCCGTGGGAAACCGGCGTACAAATCTTTTCTGAAAAACTCTATCTCTCTCTCTCCCTCTCTCTCTCTCTCTCTCTCTCTCTCTCTCTCCTTCTCTCGCTCTCTCTTGATTTCCTAGCAAGAACTGTCTCAGACAGTGTAAAAGAACATTTATCAAATGAGTCCTTAAAAAGTATCTACATTCTGCCAATGAACATTCTTTTGCGCCCAGGAAAATAATGCTCCTCATTTTCCAGCTTAATAGTATATCAGCTTAATAAGCTGAAAAGGGGAAGAATTACCTTGTTTGGTTGGAAACACATGGTCATTGGCAGTAGGCAAGGTACCTTCTTGTTGTAACAACCAAATCGTGTAAACTGAGAGGTAAGGATAGCTCAACGGCTCATCTTAAGTCTTCTAAGGGGTACCACCACCACCCCCAACCCAAGATCTGGACCCGGACTTTATCTTGGCGAGGCTCGTTATAACGGCAAAATTACAAAGCTCCATTTACTTTAGTTTTTTTGGGTGAAATTGGAAACTGTGAAAAGCGACCGAATGCCATATTAATATTGACAACGCCCTCATTAACTGAGAGTTTTGCTTTTCTTTCAGCAGATATTACATAGAGAAGCGTTTTGTTGTCTTGGCTATTCATCTGGGTTTGAAGTGAGGACCAACCGTCTTTCTCTGGAGGACATTTTGAATATTCTCTTTCTCCGCCTTCATCACACGGCTGAAAAAAGCCATTTCAATCATTCCGATAATGGAAAAATGAATGTTAATGACATGAATGGATACAGTAGAGTCACGGGATTGCAATGCCATCAGAGTGGCGGTTCCAGGGGTCCTGATTGCCATGGATCATTAAGTCCTATTGAAAATATGGGATCTAAAATTACTCCATTGGCAGAGGTTTCTCTTCACAAGATCATCAAGGAGAGAATCCGCAAGTTGAGGAACTTGCTTGCTCACGGCGAAGATGTCCCTTTGCACAAATATTTTGAATGCTTCAAAAACGTAGAGGACGCCCTTCGAGCTGTAGACGAGTTGGATAAGCGTGACTTCCATACATTCCTCAGAGGTTTTGACTGCCTGGAGCTGTGGAGAAAGAAAGACCGCAGTTACCGTGTAACAGTATGTTTCTCTTCCAAAGAGCGGCCTGCTAGCTTAAGACTTTTCTTCTCAGCGGAACGGGATTTGGTTGGACGTGAGGATGTTCTGGAACAGCTCCTGTCGCTGACTCTCCATTCAAAAGATGGGAATAAGGAGGGACAAATGATCCTTTTGCATGGTCAACCGGGAATAGGAAAGACCGCCCTAGTCAGAGAGCTAACTTTGCAGCTGGCGGCCATCTTCACTGAACAGCATACCTTTCATGCGACGACCGAGAACACGTTGTTGGCAGATATCCAGTGCTTCCTGAATCATTGTAGATGTACATTCGTGTTTCACGGTGCAGCTTCTACTCAAGCCCACTTCACACGGTGTCTTCGTCAAGTTACGAGCAGACAGCTTTTGATTTTTGAAGATGTGCAAGACCCCATGATGGTGTTTTCCCTCCTCCCGCAAAGCAAGCATTGCGTCATTTTCACAAGCGTCGACGACAGTTCTTGGATTGAACATGGACTTGTACCAAGTCGAGTGACCTCGATAAAACTGGGACTGTTGAGTGTGGCAGAGTCTCTTCAACTGGTGAAGAACGTTCTCAAAACCAACGGTCATCTTCCTCTCTTCGAAGATAAGCTTTGCAAGACAGAAGAAGACAGGGGAAGTCTTGGAGTATTTCTGGCAGAGTCGTTGCTTGGCCTTCCTTTGGCGGTGCGCCTGCTTGGCTTTCAACTATGCTATAGGAAAGCTAGCCAAGGGGATCTTCATGAATTACTGAAGGAATCTATTACTTATAACCGCTCTAGAGGCGATGAAAGGGCTGCCGGTCGCATCCACATTCGAGGATTTCACCATGTTGTGCGCTATGCATTGAAGACTGTCTCCACCAATGAAGGTGCATTAGCAATCTGCTTCTCGCTTTCGGTTCTCCCATCTGGCCACACCCCACTCTGGTTCCTTCAAGCCGTGGGAGATCGACTACATCTTGATGGCGGTCAAGTTCAAGAGATTCTACTCTTGTTGTCTAAGGTGGGGCTCCTGACCAAGATAGATGGAAGATGGAGCATGCACAATGTGGTGCAATCGCACATCAGAGTTGTAAACCTTTTTCAGGACGAGAAACTAAGAAAAGAAGCAATTTCTTCAGTTTTTCAGGCCATAAAGCGATCGATTCTGCTTCACTCAAAAATGCTCCTCTCAGACAAATCACTTGAATACAAGTCAGAAGACCAAGAACCGGTGAAAAGGACCGATCACTTTACACAGAGCAATAGTTACATCGATGAACAGAAAGCAAGGGAGCTAGAGTTTATTATCAGCACGTTTCTCAGCCTGGCTGGGGAGCTTAGTCTCAGTTGGGAAATGCAAGACTGGTGCTTGCGAGGTCTTCTTTGGTGCAGACAGCAGGACCCACTGTGGGACGCTTCATCCCTGCCAATTCGACACAAAATCAAGGAGCTCTTTCGAATCAGCTTTACAGATGACGATTTCTCCTTCAATGTTCTTAGGTCGGGCAGGATGAGTGAAGATACTTTCCTGAACTTCCTTTCAGCTCGATGGGAATCCCTGACAGGGACTTCAGCATTTGAAAATGTTCTGTTTGACGTCAAGGAATGCTTGGCCTTGGAGAAGCCAGTTGATCTGCCCAGCTTGCTAATTTGTATGGTGGAAAGTTTTCTGTCTAGGAAGGATGAAGCCGCTAATTTTAACCGTGATGGGGTGGAAGGAAGTCTGCTTGCTTTGGCTCCGTTTGGCACTCCATTGACCTTCGTTAACCTCCTGAAGAAGACAGGAGATGAGAGGGCCTGCATTTGTGCTCTTCTCTTCTGCAGGTCCCTTGTTTGTGCCGGCTACTTTGGGATAGCGGCACAATCCTTGGAACAACTACTGTCAGTCTGGCTGGGGAAGTGCTGCACATTCACTGTAGGATGCAAAGAGCGGCTGGTGCTTGAGCTGAATGTCATTAGCAATTTGTTTCTAGTACAGTGGCAATTCAAGTTGAGCCTTTGGCTGAGTGATGCTGCATTCCGCATCGAGAGCATAACTGGATTCCTTAGACGGCCAGCACTTTCTCTTCGAGCGCTCTCCTTGGCTACCAGCTCTCTCTATCGGAGGATGATTTATAAGGGAGAGAAAGACAAGGCACAAATCTACACCTGGCTTCAAAGGTCTGCGAAGTTTTTGTTAATTGAAAACCTCGCATCAAAGAATTTCGAAATGTTCCATTGCTCCCTGGGAAATGTCATCTTACTTGGCATGTTTACGTCGGGAACAAATTCAGTGTTGACAGCAATTGCAAGGCATCTTTTAGCCACATTTCTGCAGCCACGATCCAGCCAAAACCAGGAAGAAGCCAACCGTAGTAACCTCTGGAAATCAACCTCGCTCCTAGATGTGATCAAATGCCTACTGAACTGCGGCTGCCTTGCCAGGACAAAGTCAGACCTGAACATGGCCGTCCTGCGAAAATGTTGCAAGGTCATTGCCCGATTTTGTACAGTGGGTATTGAGAAGGATAACTTCATTGATGATACCTCATGTTATTTCTTCCAATGGAGTAGACTCAGTCGAGAAGAGAAGGCCTCTCTTCTTGTTACCACACTGTCGATGTCTCGGGTCTACCTGCAAAGCTTAGGAGCTCCTGTTGAGGACCTTGTTTCCATTCAATATAAAGATACCCCTGACTCAGGTCCCTGCCTTGATCCCCAGGAAGGCAAGGCTTGTGCGATCCGCACTATTGTTGAAGTGCTTTCTGAGGAGTTCAGCTTGTATGGAAAAGCAAAGTTGGCAGAAGAGCTTCGGGAATTTTTCAGAACATGGTGACATTACAATGAACACACACGACAACACATTGGCACACACACCTACACCGGCACACACACCACCGCCGCCGCCACCACCATGCACCAAGAAATGAGTGTTATGCAATTTGACATAATTGATCTCTTCTCTGATTATGATGTCATAAACATGCATGCAGTAAGTCAGGGTGCCGAAAGAAAGTGTTAAAGATTGGACGCGATGGTCATTAAGGCTAGCGCTCTCACTGAGCATTACATAGTATGCTCTATTGCAGTTTACTTAAGGTAGGTCACGACAGTCACAAAATTTCCCTCTACTGAAGTCAAAATTTTTTTCAATGTTCTCGTCAGTATACATCCACAGAGCAAATTCCTGCAATGAAAAGTAATGGTTACCAGCCTTGTTTCTGTGGTGTATGGGTAAATGGAAGTCATGGTAACATACGCTCAAGCTTGCACTTCTGCGCTCGTGCTTGGTGAGCTACTTGGCGGCAGTTGTACTTGGTAAAACGTCCCTTGGCTGAGCGTCAACCCCCAGCCAAAATCAAAGTAGAGCTCACTCAAACCAAAATATCCTTGTCATTCAGTGTGGCTTGAAGACCTCCTTGCTTCCTACTCACGCCACCTCATAACAGCAGCTGCTTCCAAGTTTGCTCGACGTCAACTTTACATGCTTGCATACATGAACTTCCCCGCACATTAGACTTGAGGTGGCGGGTGGTAGAATGAGGAATCAGAATGGCAGAACACCCTAAAATTCATTACCTACCTCAGGCCCAGGGCAAAAGCTATGACAAATACAACATTGTGGCCAAAGTTGCTCGTCCTTGACGAATGCATGTACGTGTACAGAAATGAACCAAATACAGGTAGGAAACAGGTTAGTGGCTAGTTTCAGGTGTTGGGGAAGCAAGGAGACAAGATCGTTAAGAGATCATCAGCGTGACACAGAGTGGCCCCGATTTGAACAACATGCAAAGTGTGGAGTAAAATCGTCTACCTTGATCTTTGGAGACAAACTCTACCTTCATCTTTGGAGACAAACTCTACCTTCATCTTTGGAGACAAACTCTACCTTCATCTTTGGAGGCAAACTCTACCTTCATCTTGGAGACAAACTCAACCTTCATCTTTAAAGGCAGACTCTACTTTGGTCTTTCAAGACAAAGGGCATGAGTTCTGATCTGTTCTCTTGTACACGTAGTTCTCCATTTTTTTCCAGGATACACCATCACATAGAATGGGTGCCTCACAAGCAGAATGTAGGCAAACCACACAAAAGAAAGTGGTTTTTATATGTGGTGAAAAACAGCCTAGTGGCTTGCAATGAATTCTTTAATCGACCCCCGCTCGCAAGCTTGCGACATCCGCATATGTCTAGGTTGATGTCTGGTGTGATCGATTGGCTATCACACGTTTCGTTCCCTCTGAAAGTCCTCAAGACTTTCAGAGGTTTTTCATTGAGTATTTCCAGCTGTTCAGTGATAACTATGTTTGACAAGAATTTTACGGGTGACGTTCGGAGAGTAGCTCGCCCGCGCGCATTGCCGTTTGAGTAAAGCATTATTGCGCGCGGGGAACTGGCCCATACAGATCTCGTCCAGTCTGACCGGATCGAAATTACCCACATTTGGATTGAATGATACACTTCAACGTGTAACAGGTTCCTTATTATGGACAGAAATCTCGATTCCGTTGCTTCTCACCGTCCGCAATAGGTTTGCACAATGATGCAACCTCTTTGGATCGACGCCGTAGTCTTATTGTTATGAACCTAGCTAAAATAAAAAGGCGAAGGGAATAACCGAATACTCGAATAAATAGAATAAAAAATTGCCATTCGGATTTCAAATCGTGATAGAATTATTCGTTGATATCACACGTGTACACTGCGCACTTGCCCAGAGGCGAACTCAATTTAGCGAGCGCGGTCGTACCCTGATATGAGCAGCTAGCTAGCTGGCGGCCGTGGTTTGCGCCGTTTTCGTTCTGCATGCGGAGTGTGCGTCTTTGCAACATTTACAAGCGCGAGTGATACTGCCCGTCTCCAGAGACGGCCGCGGGCAGATCATTCGCCGACCCGGACCGGGGAACGACCGGGTTTTCGATTAAGGAAATGGCTTTATCCAAATTTTATGGACCGACCGAGTTGGGTCTGGAATAACGCCTCAGGAGCGTGTTGGTGGTTGGCAAGACGTAGGCCTCTATTTCGTCCTCTCTGAGCTCGATGTCGAGCTCAGTTTGGCCGTATCTTGATCGTGACCGCTATGCTGGGTATACAACCTGCAAGGCCTGCAAGTAGGAAACTGAAGTAGAATGGCTTAACGACGAGCAGCCTATGGAACCACGTTCGGACGCTCAACAGTTCTGTCGTTAGCCGAACAAGTTCCAGACCTGTGACTGAACTTTTCTGTCACTGTGTGTGCTTAAAGTGTGAAGACTATTGATTGTACTGTCTATGTCCACGTTGAGTGATGTACCATGGGTACTGGTATTACTATAGCTAAGAATGGTCTATTCGAGAATATTCGAGTATTCGCAGTGGAATTTCGGGAATAGTACTATTCTTGAAAAATATCTTGTAAAAGTTGAACTATACCACCTCTTCATACATGTATCTGAAGCTCTGCAGCTGCGGATATGATGGAAGAAGACATGCTACTTATCAATGCACATGCATGGCCAGTGATTACACCCATGGCCTTTATATGTGCAGGAAGGTGATCAAGATATCGGTCAGAGTCATGGCTGAGGCACCAGGTCGAGAAGGCAAGAATTTCCGTCACTCAACTTGAGGGCTAGTCCAGTGTTCCGATATAGTAATTTAGACAACGAACAGATCTGAGCTTTAATTAAAAGATCCGGCTTCAAGTTGGCGTGTTTCGAGAGCAGCAGAAGAGATAGCCTACTCTTCGGCCGCCATTTGACTCCAATGTTGGTCACTAGCCTGGGGGTGGTCAATAGCTCGACCTGGGTAGGGATTTGTGGTCAAAATCCCGACCTGGCTAGGGATTTGTGGTCAAAATCCCGACCTTGGGCAAAGCTGGATGGTCAAATCCCCCTGGTTCCACCGGGGCGGGTACCCCGGGGCATACAATTGATAGGTTCATTACAGTAAGGAGTCTTGAACTAAAATCCAAGCTTTCAAGGGCGAGACAATGGGACGTTGTGAAGCCTACCAAGAAGCGTTTGTGACCCTTCAGACTTTCCAGGTCTCAACAGAGTTTTAGGATGGACATGTTTGCTTTTCCTAACGCTTTAGATACAACATTTCTTCACAAGTTCTGCCCAATACCTTTGAAGAAGTCTTGCAGTTGAAATTTTACGGGGCTAATTCTGCTTTCAAGAGCTTCTTTCACGACGTCTATGTACGTGTTTTGTCCGGAAACAACTCAGCGCTACCTCTGCTAGGAAACACCCAGCTCGCCCCAAGACATTTCCTGCGTATAGCGAGTTTACAGCACACGAAGAATTGAAAAGAAATTTTGGTATCCTGCGGTTCATACGTGTCTCGTCAGCTGCTGTATCCGCGGAAAGAAGAAGTGGTCAGCTCTTCTATGGGGCACATCCTGTTTGCCTTCAAAGGGATATCCATGAAGCGAAGTGCGCCATGCTTTCGACAAGCTCCGAGTGGTTTCATTGTGTTAAATCCATTCATTTAGTTCCGTTCATCGGCCGCTGCTCAATGATCCACTTGACAATAACAGTCCTGTTTGCTTGGCTTGTTTGCACGGCGGGAGGAATATCCTTTAAGGTCAGGGGAAGTTGTCGAAGGTCAAACGCTTCAGTCCGAGAACTCCGCTGGTATCTACCATGCATGATCTGCTCCCTCCCTTTACCGTTGAAACCTAAAGATTCACCATTTTTAGGAAGAACCTCCCTTTAGGCCTTAAAGTACTTTTCTCCTCAACATAGCAGTGATCTGTATGTATAGAGAAAGAACGTCCTCCG
>JAOWAR010163809.1:0-10282 GCA_028571005.1 Clathrina lutea
TCTCTCTCTCTCTCTCTCTCTCTCTCTCTCTCGACTATCCCTCTCTCTCTCTCTCTCTCTCTCTCTCTCTCTCTCTCCCCTCCATATCTCTCTGTGACTATATTAAGAAAGCACACTACGACAGAACGATCGCTTTTTTTCAGTTTGCCGAGTCTTGGCACGTCTACATGACTCCTTTTGCATTCAATCAACTATGCTCTAGGCTATTCTTCAAAGACTCGATGTGTATCAGTTTTGTGTGTGTGTGTGTGTGCTCCACATAGGATTTAGGGAAGGGAATATGCCAATCCACATTCGTTGTGACTACCAGTCACCTTTATTGCAATGATAAATTAAAGCCCAATGTCGGTTGAATTGTACACTCACCATCCCCGTGCTGTGATCCATCAGAGCACATACCAGACCTTGCAACGAGATTGTGGTCGAGCGTCGTTACCAGGATAGGTGGAATGTCAGGTCATATTTGACATGAAGGGTAAAGCCAGCAGTGGTTTGATCTGTACCTTTGTGAAAATGTTCTACACGACGTGTTCCCTCCGTTTACTTAGCTGACACTGCCGTTAAACAAAGGCTTCCCTCAATACAAATCGAGAGCAATGTTTTAAATTGACAACCACAAAGCCAACCCCTCCCCTTCTCCACCACTATCTCTCGTCCCAACACATAGGACATGGATATATGGCCTCCAAGCTGGGGGTGTGGTCTGGGTCTCTAGTGCTGCCTGAGGGCACAGTATTAGTTCACTATCTTATTTTTCATGAAGAAGATGGACGTGTTCTGGGGACTGATGAATGCCGCAGGCCAGACCTATTTCTGTCGTGGCCCTGTAATCCTGCTGTGACATTAAAATTCTGCTTGCTTGAGAACATTACCATGGTTACGACGGCTTCTCATGCAGACAGCAAAGTGCCCCTTGTCACTTCCCAATGTGTGGCGATACACAAACCCACTTTTAATATGTCACCGAATCGATGGCTCTGCCTATGAGACTCAGGACATCCCGGCAGATGAAGTGTGCACACTCTGGTCTTTTTCGAATGGAGGCGGCAAGTTGGTGTCGCAAACACACTCACACTGTACACACGCACATATACACAGCAGATCAGGGCAGGACAGGTAAATTTCATTGCGGTCAGTCTCTTGCTATCAAAAAAAATCTGTCAAAGACACATTACCAGGTTCAAGCATAGGCGACAGTGACAGAGGAACGGAAACGGTTAAGAGTCATTCGGAGAACGTGGCATGGTCACGTAGACTTTCCAGACATACATGGAATTTTCAGATATATACACACAAGGATGAACATTACATTGCATAGAGAATAAATTGTGGATAGTCAATTACACCATTTGGTGAAATTTTCCGCTGATGGGCGGACGCTGTGAAGATGGCTGTAGCAGATAAAGTTCTGCTTCTAACTTCAGAGTGTGAATGAGCATAATTAATCCAACGGATTTCTCATTTAACGTGCTTGCAACTTTGTTGCTCAACATACAGTCTAGTGCAACACTATGGTGTCGTTCTCAAAGTAACAATATTGATATGGGCAAAATGGGATGGTTTGAATGTTGTTTGCCTGGCTTGAGTTGCGATGAGCAGCAGCCACTGGGTTTTCATTTTTCAAAAGCTGTTCAAGAAGGGAAGGTCAGAAGAGCACAGGGTTTCAGCTAAATGGTCAGCCGGCTCAAGCCCAAAAGAAACACTCATGAAATATCCAACTTACACCACTGCTAAAACTGTCAAGAAGTAGAGCGTGCCATGGATCAGAATGGTATCGGATCGTAGTCATCATCAATCAAACATTCTCTGCAACAACTTATTACAGAACGATTGATCGCCTCTGCATCAGGCTGACTTACTGCTTGCATGGTCGGAATATACATAAGCTTCGAAGAAAAGCTTACCTTGGCCCTCTGAGGCATTGTACAAGGCGTTGGCAAGCTGTGAGTCATGTGAGATACGCAGCTCCATCTCACTTAGTTTCTTCTGCATGGAAGTCGACATTCCACGCTGACTGTGGCGGCGGATTAACGGTCCAAGTCGCCTGTTCTGTCCGTCAGCAGCATCTACCGATTGGCTGTACGGCTGAATAACACTGTGGTGGGCAAGTAGTTGGACAATCAGTGAAACAACGGTTGTAAGAAAGCTTTTTGACGGCCGATTTTCATGTTACAGAGAAAAATGTGTGACCAGAACAGATATTGTAACACATTCGGGATAGACAGATGGCTTTGTCCGATAACAGCCTGGGAGCAAGTTTGCTTTCACCTGGAGAGGGAGGAGAGGCTGGGAGAGGGGAGGGAAAAGGAAGGGTAAACCTACTTGGAAGGCTTATTTTTTGCTTGAAATTGTGCTCCATTTCACATGAGGTATACTCACAGCAGCCGCGGCAAACCAATGTGATGGAAACCTTGAAATATTATCGAAGGTAAAATAAAGAATTCAGAGGTATGGTGCGAGCTGATGTGGCACCATTAACTTACCTTGATCCATGAGTGGATTTACGAGCTGCCTCCTTGGTGCGATCCAGCACCTCGGACAATGTGGCAGCTCGTTGTCGGCGAGGCGGAAGCATGGCATTCTTGCTGGCTTCTCGCTGAGCTGCAATTAGCGAGGGTGGAAGCGGGGGTGGCTCTGGGGCAGGAATGCCTGGTACGGGCGGCACAGGTGGTGGGACTGGAGGTGTGACAACATTAATCTGATGGGGTTTGCAAGCAGGGAAGAAATGAGCCAAAAGAAGTTGTCACCAGAAGGAAGCAAAAAGAGAGAAAAAAAGGCAAGGGCCGCCCATTGCTACAAACACAATTGTCCTCCATTGCTACACAACAGTCACCCATTGCCACCAAAACAAAAACAAACGCTAGCCATGGCTGCACAGGAGTGGACCGTTGTTGCAAACACAAGAGACCCTTAATGCTACAAACACAAGAGTGTCAGTTGCGGCAGAATATTCGGCCATGCTACAACCACAAGAGTCCCCTGTTCCTCAGCTGGCATTCACTCGTTTGACGTCAGTCCGATCCAACAGAGCTGTTTGGTTCGATCGTACAATTTTGCACACGTTTTATGATTTGAATTATCTGAGTGTATGACCTGTTTGGACAGCAAATATCTCAAATATACACGTCAAAACTGTAATCAACTATCTAGCTCATTCCTTAGCTTATCCAAGAGAGTTTGGTCCATGCAATGCTAGGTCGGATTGGTAACTCTTGACTCTTGATTGTATTGGATTACCTCTGCTGCCTCGGCTGATGTTGGTGAGATAGTTGCTTGCACAGCTTGCTGTCCAGTTCTTGACATTCCAGTCAGAAGCAGTCCCTCCTGTGGCCGCTTGCTGCCGCCCTGTGGTGTGTGATGCTCCAGCTCAACCAAGACTGGAGGAGAGTTCGGGTTCTCTGCCTGGACTCGAACCGTGGCTGACGTGATGGGTGTCTCAATGACTGCCTGCGCTGGAAGCTCGACTTGAGACCGTAACACCTGTGCCTGAGAGTGGCAAGCAATTTTCACACAAATTATCCAATAAAGAAAACACCATGCGCTCATCCCCCAAAAAAAAATCCTGAATTTTGCTATAAAAGAAATTAGAGCAGAAAACTCGGTACATATCCTGCAAGACAAGCCTTGTGTTACATTTAGGTGAGAGACTTGAAGCCTGTCTTTTCAAATCAATAGATCAGCTTAGAAAGTACTTGCATGGGTTGTTTGAAGGAAGTACAAAAGAGAAAAATGGGGAGGGAGGAGGGAGAGAGGGGGAGGGAGAGAGAAGGAGAGGGAGAGAAAGAGACAGCTAGAGAGAGAGAGAGAGAGAGAGAGAGAGAGAGAGAGAGAGAGAGAGATGGAGAGGGAGAGTGTGAGGGAGAGAGAGGGAGGAGAGGAAAAGATAAAGAGATAGAGAAAGAGAGGGAGAGAGTGTGAGGGAGATAAAAAGATAGAAAAAGAAATGAAGAGAGAGAGAGAGAGAGAGAGAGAGAGAGAGAGAGAGTAAGAGTGCGAGGCAGAGAGAGAGACAAAGAAAGAGGGAGAGACAAAGAAACAGGTAGAGAGATGGAGAGTGAGAGTGTGAGGTAGAGAGACTGAGAGGGAGGGAAAGATGTGAAGACAGAGTGTGCAAATGAGAGAGAGAGAGAGAAGGGGAGTGACTGAGAATGAGGGAGAGAGAAGAGAGAGTGAGAATAAGAAAGAGAGAAAGAGAAATAATGAGAGTGAGTGAGAGTGAGAGACTGAGAGAAAGGGAGAAAGAGTGAGAGGGGGAGAGAGAGAGAGAGAGAGGGTGAGAGAGAGAAAAGGAGAGAGAGAGAGAGAGAGTGAGAGATAGAAAAGGAGAGTGTGAGAGAGAAAAGAGTGAGAGAGAGAAAGAGAGAGAGAGAGAGTTAGAGTGTGAGAGAGACAGTGAGAGAGAGAGAAAACTGTGGGCGTTTATTCAAGGTCTTACTTTCATGGCTGACGGCACAGCGGAGAGTTTTGCGGCGACACCATGGTGCACCTCAACAGCATGGGCTTGTTGTACAGGCAGCACACTAGCGGCTGTTGTCGCTGCCGCTGCCTCCGCTCGCACGCTCTTCAGACGTTGGCGGATGATTGCCTGAGGTTCATCTTCGTCCGTGCCCCACAGGGCTGTGGCGAGCTCGGATCCAGAGCCACGCCTGCTGCCTGCTCCCTGCTGCATGGCCTCTTGCCGCTCAGCCATAGTGTAGGCGTCCGTTGTGGACTTGGCCTCAGGTAATGCATGCCGTTTGATGATGCTTGGTCGCAGTGGACCCTTGGACTGGGCCATGGCCTCAGCTGTTCCTCGTAGCTGCTCCTCTGTCGACATACTACCAGGTTGCCTGCTGCCCGGCATGCCCTGGGCCCATCCCTCGTTAGCTTGACGTTCCATGTGCAGGTCGTACAGGAAAGGATCACGCGGTACACTCGGTCGTTGCACCTTCTCCGTTGCCCGCGTGCTACCTCTGAGTTTGTCCAAGAAGGAGCCAGCCCGCTTGACTCCCTTCACTTGGCGCATGCTGCCTGCACTCTTAGCCCTCGGGAGTGGATCATCAGGCACATGAAGATGCCCATCGTTGGGTCCAGCCCGGAATTCAACTTGAGGCGATGGTAGCCGATCATCAAGCTGGACTGGTTCACCAAGCTCCCACTCCTTGGCACCTCTTGCCCCAGCACCTCCCAGAGCACTGAAAAGCTTGTCCAATTTTGAACCTCGTGGGACATCGGCAACAAGACCCATCACCACCACTGCTGCGGCAACAGCCAAAGCGGCCACCGTGCTGCCCACTTGGTAGTCCTCCACCAATATGCTACTGATTGAGACATTGTCGTCGTCATCAATCCTGCCATTCTGGCCGGCATAGCCGTTTCTCTTGGACATGTAGTGGTGAATGCGTTTCTTGGCCAGGTCACCATTCGGCCCGTTCTTGTCGTTCGTGAGGAGGTTGTGCCACGACTTCGATTGGCTGAGTTCTTTTGGAGGCGGTGACATGGGAATCATGCCAGGGGGTGGTGAGAAAGGCGGGGGTGGCATCATCCCTGGAGGTGGTGGCATCATTCCTGGAGGTGGTGGCATCATTCCTGGAGGTGGTGGCATCATACCTGGAGGAGGTGGAACCATTCCAGGAGGCATCATTCCTGGTGGAGGCATTCGTATGCCTGGAGGAGGAGGGACACCTGGCGGTGACATCATGGGTGGCATCATTGGGTGTCCAGTCGGTGAGAGAATTCGCAATGGCCTTTTCTTCCTCAGCGCACTGGCCTCAGATCGTGTCCGTTTTACCTTAACGTCTGTCTTTTCGTGGTCTTTCAGAAGGTTCTCATTGCTACCCGCCGCAGAAGCAGCAGAGCTTTGCTGGTCTTCTTGAATCGTGCTTGGAAGGCGCGGTCGTCCAAGCCGGCTCCCGCCAGTCTCCTCCAGCTCCTCGCCGCTTTGAGAGGCCTCGCTGTTTGTGTCTGACGAGATTCGACTCTTTCTTGTCGTTGCTCTCCTCATGCCACGAGGGGCCATGGCAGGTGGTAGCATGCCGGGTGGTATCATGCCTGCGGGAGGCATCCCTGGGGGAAGCATACCGGGTGGAGGCATCCCTGGCCGCATCATCATTCCTGGAGGTGGCATGCGAAGCATACGAGGCGGCATTGGCATGCCGGGGCGGAACATGGGGGGTAGTCGTGGCATCATTCCAGGTGGTGGCATTGGTGGGATTAAACCAGGCCGTGGTCCCCTCATCGCTCCAGGAGGTGGCACCATGCCGGGTGGCGGCGGAAGGAAGGGAGGAAGCCGTGGAGGCATGCCCATTGGAGGAAAGCGCGGGCGCATCATTCCTGGCAGAGGCATTCGCATTCGTCCTGGCATTCCAATAGGCAGAAAACCAAACGGCATCATAGGCTGGTTGAGGAGGGGTTTTTCGGCAAGGCGGTGGAGGCGGCGGGCTCGTCGTTGAGGAGTGTTCTCTTCTTGCTGACCTTCACGAGTGCTGGCATTTGCTCGGAAGCCAGGCTGCATGGGTCGAAAGCTATTCTGAATGTAGGCGTTCTGCTTGCGCTGTTTTCTGGACGATGGTGATGGCTCTGAGTCTTCATCGTTGGTGTCTGATGCTTGGGACATCTCACGAACAAGCTCCCTGGCAAGCGCCGCTGGTTTGTGAGCGTTCTTGCCATTGTCTGACCACCAGCCTGATGAGCCGGAGTTGCCAGAGTTCTTGCGACTGCTTGCGCTGGTGCGTGGCTGGGATGCTCCCTCTTCATCTCCAGAGCCTTTGTACTGTTGTCCTTCTTGGGTGGCGTACCACTGCTCAATGGCAGACGTGGTTGACTCTATTCTTGACATTCCGCGCGCGTAAGTATAACCGTCTGCGTCCACTCCAGGCGCTCCATCAATAATTTGTGGTCCGCCGTTCCTTTCCGGCAATGGTGGAATGTCAGGGTCAGAGTCATCTGCGGATGTGATCGGCTTCGCACCACGTCTCAATGAAGGTGATGGCACAGCATAAATGTCTCCGCGTGGTCCTTGCAGCGTTGCCGAGCGTTGCCGGAGAGCATCTGACTCCTTCTCGGTGTTGGTGCCAGGGTGGTAGGTGGGCTGGCGAGCTGGAATTATAGACTTCTTCAGCCGCATTTCACTCAGTTCCTCCGCGTCACTGGCCGGCATTCCCTCACCAATCAGCGCAAGCACTGTGGCTTGCGCTTCTTGGAACTCTTGGGCCTCAACACTAAGTGTACGCACTTTCATTGCATCTGGTCTCCCGCCAGACGATTGACCGGTGGAGGACATGAGATCCTGCAGATCCAGTGGCTGCGGCACAATGGCTTGCGCTGGTGTCACTGTTTTGTAGTAGTTGCTCAGACTTGCCGACGACTGCTTGTGTTGTTCTTTTTTGCTCAACATCGGCGATGACCGTGCCTCAGAGCCGAGATGGCGACGGCGAAACTGCGCCGCAGCCGCTCCTGAGTTGGAGTAGTCGGTGACAAACTCGTGGATATCCGTGCCAGCCTGGTCCGGCATGGTAGCCAGCGAGTACGGACTCTCACCCTCCTGGCAAGGGAAGGGAATTGAAGAAAGAGATAAGAAAAAAAATCTGCCACTTATTCTCACGAACTAATAGCATAACAAAATATAGACTTCTCCCTTTCCTTGATTCATCTTCGCCATAAAACCGTTGAAGTCGATTTTCTGATGCATAGCTAGCATGCTTTCTGACCTGATAAAAGAGCAAATGATTGGGCTCAGCGAGTTCACTCGACTGCAAGTTGAAATGGCCATGCCCAGCCCTGCCAATCAACAGTGCACAGTTTTCAGAGCTAACCAAACCGAGGCCGTGCACAAATCCAGAAAGACGACAAGGTTGATTATGTTTACCTTGTCCGTAGCGTAGAGATCCGCACCATGCTGCAGAAGAAGCTTCAACACCTCCACGTGACTGAGAGAAACACAAATGAAAGATGAATAAAGCAGTTGTTGCAGACAAGTGTTTCAGACAGGTGTTGCAGACAGGTGTTGCAGATTGGAGTCCCAGTCTCCCACAGAATATGCATGAGCAACTTCTATCGAATTTTCTTCGGCCGATTCATCTTCTTGATGTGCTGTCACAGCATGTCTTCTTTATCAGAGTAGCAAGCCCAATGCATTGAATAAAATTAACTTGGCCCATCATCTACAGAATCATATTGTACATCAGTGCTTGCCTTCACAAATCTACATCTCGCCCTTCTCATAATATAAACACGGTTCATGGCCTCAAAGTTCTTCAGCAGTGCCAACCTACACACCCAGCACCAGCCAACAGTTGCTCGCATATCATTTAATGCTAGCTCACAACCCCATAGCTATTCGTTTATCTCACCCAAACTCTGCAGCATCGTGTGCTGGCGTTGCTCCAGACTGGTCTGTGAGGCGAGAGATGTAGCCAGGCTCCGGATGTGTGTCGAAGAACCACTTCAAAAGATGCACGTACCCCTTAGCTGGAAATTGAGAGGAGCACAAACATGTATGCATCAATACGGCAGAACACAGCAGAACACAGCAGAACACAGCAGAACAACAGTGTCTACTCTCAATCAGGCATCTGAACTTGACGTAGTGACTCTCACTTCTTTGGGCATCATTCAACGGGAAAGCAGGCATGAACTGCACACAGACCCTTACCAGCAGCATAATGAACCGGTGTTGCACCGTCTTTGGTGCGGTCAGCAATGGCTTGGTTGCCAGTGAGCGCAACAAGCCACTGAAGTGCCAGAAAAAATGTTACCAGATAAAAGCAGAGAGTTTTGTAAGTTTTGGAAATTCACTTTCCCTCGTGTGTTTTGGGGTGCTCAATATGACATGCTCTCCTTGCTATGACTTGATGATAAGCTTGGACATGGTACAGAACAGCTTGTAGCAATCAATCTGTGCATACAGCACACAGCCATGAAACTGCAAAATTAGGACCTGGACATGCGACATACTCACCGATTACTGAGTTTGACAATTCCATTCAATGGCTATAACAAAGACCAAAAGGGACAGAGGGAATTTTGGAAAAGCTTTCACCCATTGGGTGCTTCCTCAGCTCCAAAGTTCAGTTCGTTTGGAACCGAGGAAGCCCAATGGGTGAAGCGCCTTCCAAAATTCCCTTTGTCCTTTCAGCTCTTTGTTAGTGAGATGAAATCTCCGATGTTACGATGTTACGATGTTACGATGTTACAAAGTAACTTAAGTGCAACAGTGGCTCAAACAAGCATCGCGATTGTGTGGCAGTTTCATTGCCAATCTGTGTGAGCAGTAATCTTATCATTTTCATAAATTACATATTCATTACAAGAGAGAATGAGAAAGAGAGAGAGAGAGAGAGAGAGAGAGAGAGAAAGAGAGAGACCAATACCTAGGGTACTAACTTACTTGCACTGTCTCTAAGTGACCGAGCTGAGTGGCAGCATGAAGTGCTGTCATGCCATCGTTGGCACGGATCATAGGGTCACCATCACACTCATTCACAAGAAACTGGAGCACGCCCAGGCGGCCCTCCTGAGCAGCAAAGTAGACAGGCGTTGCACCTACCCAGACCACAGAGAGAGAGAGAGAATAAGGGGGGAGAGGTTTGTGAGTAGCTGTGTTTTGAGGCTGCAACGACCATTTCATACATTGTGTTACATGCTCCATCCCAATGATAAATGTCAATAAACGTCCTCACCGTTGTAGTCACGACTGTTGGCTGCGCTCCGCCCATTGTACTTCAGGAGTAGCGTCAGGATATCCTCATTGCCTGTCATTGCAGTCAGAGCTCAGAGTCAAATGGAATGTTCAACATTGCTATGGCGACACTGTTTGCTGTTGTAACTACACTTGAACCGAGAAACTGTCCGCAGTTAAAAAAAGAGGGCTTGTTCCGTCTGCATATTAGTCAACACTGACCTGGCATCCCCTTCCTTTACTCAGTAATCTCCATCGATCTTCGTATCTACCCTCTCTTCCCCCTCTCAACATCCGTTATTACCACTGTTTCTTTTAAGGACTAAAGCTCTTCTGCATGAGGAAACTTTGATCAGTTTTCTTCCACGTATGTCCACATCATTTTCCATAAAATTGTTGCTGTCATAGTCCTACCTAGCCAAGCGCCATTAATCTCTCCTTCCTCTCCGCCTCTGTCAATTGGCCTCGCCGATCCCTGGTCTTCATTCAGAAACTCTCCCATACCTTGCATCCTTCTCTAGTTTCCTGTGAGCCCTCTCTCCTCTCCCCTCTCAATCTGCCCCCTGTCTCCCTTTCCCTCTCCCTCTCTCCCTTTCCTTCTCCCTCTCCCTCTCTCTCTCCCTC
>JAOWAR010163831.1:0-10280 GCA_028571005.1 Clathrina lutea
GAAGATGTGTAGCTCAGAGTTCAATACCAACGGCTGACAGAGCTGACTAGGAAGATGTGTAGCTCAGAGTTCAATACCAACGGCTGACAGAGCTGACTAGGAAGATGTGTAGCTCAGAGTTCAATACGAACGGCTGACAGAGCTGGCTAGGAAGATGTGTAGTTCAGAGCTCAATACCAACGGCTGACGGAGCTGACTAGGAAGATGTGTAGCTCATAGTTCAGAACCAACGGCTGACAGAGCTGGCTAGGAAGGTGTGTAGCTCAGAGCTCAATACGAACGGCTGACAGAGCTGGCTTAGGATTGTTTTCTTGCATATTGAATGTCTTCGTATTTTCTTTCCTAGCGGAAATTTTCCCAGTTATGTCATTCGAAGGCTTGGAGAGGACAAAGGATTCCGTTAGCGATGTTTTCTTACTGATATTAATCAAAACGTTTCTTCTTTCCACAACAATGTCCTGTGTGTCGGTCTTCTGGGTGATCAGGATACGTGCGCGTCGGTCAATTTTGTGCGACCTGATTGGGCTTGTTGGTCACTTATAACGACTGTCGATGGCAGAATCATGGATTAACTGGTTGACAAACATCGTGGAACAAACACTGACGTCAAGAAACAGTTTGTCCTGCTAGCCCATCATGTTGAGAATAGGAATTTTTGCTTCCCAGCAAACAGTTCACGAAGCCCTTCCTCTGCAAACAGTTCACGAAACACTTCCCCTGTGAACAGTTCACGAAACACTTCCCCTGCAGATAGTTCACGAAACACTTCCCCTCCATACAGTTCAGGGAACACTTCCCATGCAAACAGTTCACGAAACATTTCCCATGCAAACAGTTCACGAAACACTTCCCATGCAAACAGTTCACGAAACACTTCCCCTGCATACAGTTCACGAAACACTTCCCATGCAAACAGTTCACGAAACACTTCCCCTGCATACAGTTCACGAAATACTTCCCATGCAAACAGTTCACGAAACACTTCCCCTGCAAATAGTTCACGAAACACTTACCCTGGATACAGTTCACGAAACACTTCCCCTGCATACAGTTCACGAAACACTTCCCCTCCATACAGTTCACGAAACACTCCCCCTGCAAACAGTTCATGAAACACTTCCCCTGCAAACAGTTCACGAAACACTTCCCCTGTGAACAGTTCACGAAACACTTCCCCTGTGAACAGTCACGAAACACTTCCGCTGCATACAGTTCACGAAACACTTCCCCTGCAAACAGTTCACGAAACACTTCCGCTGTGAACAGTCACGGAACACTTCCCCTGCATACAGTTCACGAAACACTTCCCCTGCAAATAGTTCACGAAACACTTCCCCTGGATACAGTTCAAGAAACACTTCGCCTGCAAACGGTTCACGAAACACTTCCCCTGCAGATAGTTCACGAAACACATCCCCTGCAGACAGTTCACGAAACACTTCCCATGCAAACAGTTCACGAAAACCTTCCCATGCAAACAGTTCACGAAACGCTTCCCCTGGATTTATTTCACGAAACACTTCCCCTGCAAACAGTTCACGAAACACTTCCCCTGTGAGCAGTTCACGAAACACTTCCCCTGCATACACTTCACGAAACACTTCCCCTGCAAATAGTTCACGAAACATTTCCCCTGCAAATAGTTCACGAAACACTTCCCCTGCATACACTTGACGAAACCCTTCCCTGCAGATAGTTCACGAAATACTTCCTCTGCATACAATTCACGAAACACTTCCCCTGCATACAGTTCACGAAACACTTCCCCTGCAAATAGTTTACGAATCACTTACCCTGCAAACAGTTCACGAAACACTTCCCCTGCAAATAGTTCGCGAAACACTTACCCTGGATACAGTTCACGAAACACTTCCCCTCCACACAGTTCACGAAACACTTCCCCTGCATACAGTTCACGAAACACTTCCCTGCAAACAGTTCACGAAACACTTCCCCTGCATACAGTTCACGAAACACTTCCCCTGCAAATAGTTCACGAAACACTTACCCTGGATACACGTCACGAAACACTTTCCCTGCAAACAGTTCATGAAACACTTCCCCTGGATACAGTTCACGAAACACTTCCCCTGCATACAGTTCATGAAACACTTCTCCTGCATTCAGTTCACGAAACACTTCCCCTGTGAATAGTTCACGAAACACTTCCACTGTGAACAGTCACGAAACACTTACCCTGGATACAGTTCACGAAACACTACCCATGCAAACAGTTCACGAAACACTTCCCCTGCATACAGTTCACGAAACACTTCCCCTGCAAACAGTTCATGAAACACTTCCCCTGCATACAGTTCACGAAACACTTCCCCTGTAAACAGTTCACGAAACACTTCCCCTACAAACAGTTCACGAAACACTTCCCCTGCATAGAGTTCACGAAACACTTGCCCTGCAAATAGTTCACGAAACACTTCCCCTGCATACAGTTCACGAAACACTTTCCCTGCAAATAGTTCACGAAACACTTCCCCTGCGTACAGTTCACGAAACACTTCCCCTGCAAATAGTTCACGAAACACTTCCTCTGCAAACAGTTCACGGAACACTTCCCCTGCGTACAGTTCACGAAACACTTCCCCTGCATACAGTTCACGAAACACTTCCCCTGCATACAGTTCACGAAACACTTCCCCTACAAACAGTTCACGAAACACTTCCCCTGCATAGAGTTCACGAAACACTTACCCTGCAAACAGTTCATGAAACACTTCCCCTGCATACAGTTCACGAAACATTTCCCCTGTGAACAGTTCACGAAACACTTCCCCTGTGAACAGTCACGAAACACTTCCCCTGCATACAGTTCACGAAACACTTCCCCTGCAAACAGTTCACGAAACACTTCCGCTGTGAACAGTTCACGAAACACTTCCCCTGTGAACAGTCACGAAACACTTCCCCTGTGAACAGTCACGAAACACTTCCCCTGAATATAGTTCACGAAACACTTCCTCTGGATGCAGTTCACGAAACACTTCTTCCTTGTAGCTGCTCCATTTTTTAATAATACTGACTTCTTTTCTTTCAGTTCGGCGGGGAGGCAACCAAATAAGGAAAGCATCTCTTTTTGGCACCTAAAGATGATCTGTGCATGAGTGACTATTCTTATATCTTCTTCTTAGTCACAGCCAGGTCAGGAAGAGACCATCTTTCAGAAAGAAACAAATTAGCATAATCAGGCCAGCGCTTTTGTGAACGTCGCATACGCTACCGCTTTGCCCGATATAGTCTTGTATTCCATCTCTTAAATCGTGCTCACACTACGTTCCTTTCTTTTGGCGTTGCCGAGTTTTGCGTTACTTATATTGCTCGGCAACGGTCTCCGGACAGGAAAAGGTTTTCCAAAGCGGTTTGCCGTCGGCAAAAAAAAGTTGCCGGCATAATCAAGAATGGAGATTTAAATGAAATCGGGATGGTGTAGAGAGCTCAATCGATCTGTCAAGGTTTTTTTTTCACAATGCCGAAGCTCTGATCGAGAACTGGCATGCCGTGATGCCCAGCAGTCAGGGCCAGATGCTCAAGAAGCCAAAATTTCGAGCGATTCAGGAAGAAATTAAAGGAGATGAGCAAGAGGGAGAATGGGTGGTTGAGTTTTCCAGGCTATCGGCGTGAGGCGAATGAAAGGCCGCGAATGGCGGTGGTTGGTGTTTTGATAGAAAGGACCAGCAACGAGTTCAGACAAACTAAGAACATCAACAGTTGCATGAAACTTGAACACCATTTTCATCTCAGTCAATCTTTTGCAATTCAGATTTTCGCCATTTTGCGATTAGCTTTGCCGGTTGCTGAAACGTGAGTGTGAGCGGACGACAAACGATGGCAACAAAGAACCTACCGCACGTGACAGCGCGCAACCATTGGTCGCAGAAGCAAAGTAATCGGGGTGGTGGGAGCAGGCCCTTACCGTATCAGGGTAGAAATTCCAACTTTCGAGGCAGTTTTCACCCCATAGGTCAACACAAATTTCTGGCTCCCACCTCATGATTACCGGAACACTTTTCTCCTCATTTATAGATCTGTTCCAAACCACTTATCCCTATGACTTTAATCAATGGTAGGTGGATAGCTTCTTTGATATGTGAAGGGTGGAGAAGAGGAGAGGAGGGGCCTGAGCCCAGCCAAAACGAACGCTGTTCTTTTGAAACAGTTCTTTCTTTTGTCGGCGGTTCTGTTTAACTTATTTCAAGCCTGTTAGTATATCTCCACCAGACTGGACGAAGTCTCGTTCAGCTTTCCCTGTGGCGTGACGGCCGGTACTGTCGATCGCATTGAGCTTTAAACACACGCTAATGCGGTGCATGGCTCACCGACGGACTTTCTCACGTGAGCGGTGTTAACGTTGTCCCTTTGTAGCACAGTTTTGCCCACAGCCTTCCGTGACGTAATCAGTGCTCTGCTTTGCCGACGTGGCACGCTTCATGGTGGAGACCATGCACGAGCTAAATGTTGAGGAGGCACTTGCGGATGTTTTCTGTGCAGCTTCAAGACCTGCATCAACAATGCCGACGCCCATCTCTGCTCTTCATGGGCTGAGCATTATGACTAATGTTGAGGTCTATGGACATTTGAACTTATTGGAAAATGGTGAAGTGAATTTAGAGAAATAGCGAGAGCTGAAAATAGAAAAAAAACCCGCATTTTCGCGTGTAGGGCTTCATCAGGAAAGGAGAAAGTCAGACAAGAATGGCAGGAAATGGGAGCAGTGTTTACAACGGTATTTCCTTTACTGTCCATTGAAAACACTGCTACTCCAACATTTGCCTGCCATTTTTGTCTGATGTTCTCCTCTCCTGATCAAGCCCTATGGGGGGAAATTTGAGTGTTTTTTCCTTCCTGTTCTCGCTCTTCCTCTAAATTCAGTTCATCATTGTCGAATAAATTGAAATGTGCACCAATCGGTCCTTATTTTGAAGTCTATGGAGAAATGGACGAGACTAGTCTTTTCGATTGAACCTACATTACATAATAATAAGAATTATCCGGTTTAGTGCTGTCTGCCATAAGCAGGCTCTGGTCGTGTGACAAATTCCTTTTCTTCTTTTCACCTACCATTATCACCTGACCCAACCAATTTGTTTATGATCTCCTCATTTGCCTAGCCAATAGCCCAAAGTTGTGAACGCTTACGGTCACATACATGTACCTTGCTCTTCTCTCATTCATAAACCGCAAGCCTGGGTCTGAGCGTAAAACAATAACAAAAATGCAGACACGCCGATGGACATGTACGCCTTCACATCACTTAGGCACCTACCCCGGGACAGTTTATACTGTTCGGCACAGAAACGAGTCTCGCCATGACTGAATACCCAAGTCCAAGTTCGCGGCCATTTGGATCAGGTCAAGAAAGCTGCGGGCCTCCTGCGGCCATATCAGCTCATCGACGAGCGAATTATTTCAAGACGCGCGGTCGTAACGAATCGCGCATAGATCAATCACCTCGGCCGTCATGGTCGGAGAGGAGTTCCTGGGCCTGTCGGGGTCGAAGAGCGCGACCCTAAAACATCTAAAGCAGAGCTTAGTACGGGAGGAGGGCACATTTGTGTTTGCAGCGTCACGTTTGCAATAACTGATTAAGGCCTATCTCCGCCAGAGCCGTGTTGACGAGCTGGAACTGGAGAGAGGCTGCCACCCAATCGAGCCAGCTTCAACATATTGACTTTCATGTTGATCAAATAGACAACAGGCAAACTGAATATCTTGGCCATCAGGCAATCCCTCCTTGCAATCAGCAGCAGCCTTAGGATTGGGTTAACAATTACTCTGGAGCTGTTATAGTCTGTATCTGATGTTTGTGATAGCAGGCTGAGCGTCGTCTCTCTTTGCTTGAGTATGTTGAAGTAGCGAAGGGCGAGTTCTGGGGTTGGTTTAAAATGCTTACATCTTTGGCCACAAACAAACAAGATGGCAGGAAAAATTCGGGACGTTTACCCAAACGGTAAATGGAAAGGCTTAGATCTAGTCTTACTTCCTTCTTTCGTTTAGACTCAAATAGCCAGGTGTTGTCTTAACACTTCCCCTTTCATCCGTGACAATTAGATTAGTTATTTGGCCGGGGTGCTCAGGCTTCACACGTCCACTTCCACCGACTTCGGTCTCACATCATGGCAGGAAAACAGCGGGATGGCTGCTCGCAGGCAGGCACCCATTGCACGTGCCATCCTCTGTCGGTTGTTGATCGGAAATCCCAGCCCTCCCCCATTAGCGGGCAGGCATTTAACCCAGTTGTGTACCGGAACCCAGGTGCGCCGCGTCCAGAGCACGCAGCAGCGCCGGTTGCGGCAGCACTCGCCGGTGAGACGTATCCAGATGGCGGCGCCCTCTCGGCGAAGGAGCCTGAGTTCGATCCGTCCCAGACCTCTGAAAATGGCGGCGATCAGCTGCGACTGGAGCCGTGCATACTCTCGCGCTCCCCTTGGAGCAAGACGACCGAGCAAGCAGACCATCCTCTGTATGAACTGAAGACCGCGAAGCATACCTCGCACCGTTCCTGGGTTAGCGAGTCGCAACGCTGGCCGCAGTCCGACCGCCGTTACGGTCACGGACCCTGGACGCAGCGCGTTCAGAGGGTTGCAGAGGTGCGGGCAGATGTTGATCAGTCGCTTGCGTCGACGAAGCTCACGTCCATCGTCCGTAGGGGCTGGTGTCGGAGCCAGCGATGGCGCTTCTGACACGTCGGTTTCATTTCCCGGCTCTTCGTCGTCCGTGGTTACGGGAGGTACGGTCGAAGGCGGAAGGGTTGTCACGGCTGTTGTCGGAGGTTGGCTGCTGGTTGAAATCGGACATATTTCCGCGCAGTTCCTTGTACAGCCGTCTTCGTCGTCAAGGTTACCATCGTCGCATTGCTCCCCACGCCACCGTTCCAGTAACCCGTTGCCGCAGAACGGGTAGTCGAGGATAGTGCAGGTTAGTGAGCGACCAACAAAGCTCAGGTCATGAGCAAGGGACAGAACGGACGACGACCAGAGCGCAACGGCTAAAACGGTTAGCTTCTGCATGGCCTAAAGCTTACCTCCAGCTTTCCTCTGGGACTAGTTTCGGAAATGATCTCGACAGCTCGAGTTGTGAAATTCGTCCTGGTCCTGGCTGACTTTTATTTTCCCGAGGATGTCGAGGCTCTTCGACGAAGCCATGATGGCGGTGCTTAGAGGCTTGGATCAATCGCCCTTCACGCAGAGTGCAAGATTGTTTGAAGCTGTTTTAACCCCGGGTTTTTTTCCGAGAGGCCGGCCGACGACGTCCGAAGCGGGAGGTCGAATGCTTAGCTCTTTCTTTTTCTTCATTTTTTTTTAGTCTTCTTGCTTGCACGCGCAGCTGTTAGTCAACCCACGCCAGTATCATCATCAGTGCTGTACGTAAACAGTTTGCCAGTATCGGCCTTTGAAACATTCTCTTACGCCCTCAACACGATAGATAACTTCAGCCAACGTGCGTTTTGTCAATGGTTATTGTGTCCGAATGCTTATAAGTGCACCCTTTCATATGAACACATACATGTAGCTAGTGCGACCGTGCATGAAACAGGGGAAGAGCGACTGAAGGTCGAGACCTCGGTGACCGGAAGATTTTAAGTTTAATTAGCTAGTGAAACGGGTTGGGCACACAATCGTACTATTACTTGCCCCTGAGGGAAGAAGGGATAAGGAAAAGAAACGAGAGCAAGAAAGAAAGAAGGAAAGAAAGACAATGATTGGGTTTGGGCATGGTACACAAACGAGGCGAGGTAGGAGGTAGGGTGTGCTATTTGGGGATACCGGATCAGTATTATCGTGCTGATCGCACCTTGTTTTTACATTGTGGACCAGGTTTTCCCTCTCGTCAACGGCGTGTGATCCATGGCCAATCGCTGCAGGAAGTGAAACAAAAATACTGCAACATGTGCAAGCCGCTCGTTAGGCGGGCTCCGCAGAGCTAGACTGAGCCTGCGATAGGCGCGACTATCAGCCTTCTATCACGCGGTTGAACTTCAGCCGAGGTCTTACATGGACCGACGCCAGCCGTACGAGAAGTAATCTACTTTGGTTTTTGTCGGCGTTACCCCTGTCCATTCGAGGTTCGGAACTCCGCCACAGAATGCTCAAACGCCAACTACATCTACATCAGACTGCCATACAAGGCTCTTCGGGGACAATGTTGTTGATCCCGTGCTAGCGCTACGAAGCCGGAGTATTTCAGCCTCGTGCAAGCCAGCTCCTCTACGGTGAATCAGTACTGCCGCGATGAACGACAGGCAATGGGACGCCGGTCTGGCGTGATGGGCGATGCATGTGGAGTTCTGAAAGGCGTTACACAAAACTTTGCTCCGATCATGAGCTCTGATGGTAGTGAAAAGTTAAGATGGCACTTCTGGAAGCGTACGGAAAAGTGAGCGGCTGCAAATCTCATGACAGAGGAGAATGGACTGAAGACGTACGAACGTCAGTTTGGGGTGAAACCTCACTGTGGAGAAATGGGCGGGCAGTCGACTGGGAGGGCGTCGCGGCTGGAGTGAAGAAGCGGCACAAGTTGCTGCATGTGACCGCAGCGCATGCAGTGATAACGAAAGGAGGCGAAGAAGCAGTCTAGTGTCAGGCCAACTTCTTATTAGACACTTTTATGCCCACGAGCACCGTTGGCGCCTTTCTTCTCCCCAAAACGGAAACCGTGCGCCAAATTGAAAGAACTTTGTGTCCACAACAAAATTACATTGGATTGGCAATGTTGCGCTGTCCGCTGGCATATATGGACCGGAGGACGACGGAGAGCTTTGTATGGATAGGTTTCTTCATTTTGCAATCAAACATTTAAAATTTGCGCCGAAAGACTTTCTCGGCATTCAGTCTCCAGACATGCGCTGGTGTGAGGACCACGTGACCACCCTCGACACAGTCACCACCGAGAGATACAGAGAGCTAGAGAGAGAAAGTGATAGCGCGCTCTAGAGAATGAGCGCGCTATCGAGAGAGAGCGCTACAGAGAGAGGGAGAGAGAGGGAGAGAGAGAGAGATCGATAGATAGATAGATAGATAGATAGATAGATGGATAGATAGATAGATAGACAGATGGAGAGCTAGACAGACAGAGAAGCAAGCGCAAGTTGACGACCCTCAAAAATCCTGGGCAAACACTAGAAAAGTTTCATTCACCTGTGCAAAACTGTTTCCCCGTCAGCAACGCGAAGGCCAATACATTATTGGTTATGTGTAGAGATGACGATACACACTCTCCGGTTTTTTTTTTCTATCAAATCAATGGATACGACTGCGCTGGAGAATGCATAAAACCTTTAGAACCACTAAAGTGTGTGAATCTTTAGAGCTATTCATGTGAAAAGAAGTTCATCGAAGCGAAAGTGTAAGGGAAGAAAATGTGGCAAGAGTGAAGGGAAAGGTGATAGGAAATGTGGAAGGTGAGAAATGATGCAAGAGCGAGAAAAGGAGGGAGAGGGTGGTAAATTAATTACATCTAAGAAGTAAAGAAAACAGAGGAAAAATAAAAAAAAAAGAGGAAAACATAGTCGTGTTTTAGCGAAATGAAGGGCGAAGTCCAAAGGCAAATAGAAGTCGGTCGAGTCGTGCTTTCACACCATTTGGTTCCCCCCACCCCCCCGGGATCCTAATGGGACGAACTGACATCGACATTCTCAAGGACACTCCGGGAGTTAATTTGGCGAAACTTGGCGAGTTTTTTCCTCTATTTCAGAGCTAAGCTGTTTAATTTAAGATCCGAGGATTTAAGCTGTGATGTAATTTAAGATCAGAGGATCTACGCCGTGATGTAACTTAAAATCCGGGGACCTGAGCTCTGAGGTAATTTAAAATCTGAGGATCTAAGATGTGATGTTACTTAAAATCCGTGGATCAAAGCTCTGATGTTCCTCAGGATCCGAGGATCAAAGCTGTCGTAATTTACGGTTCGAGGGCCTAAACTGTGGATTGCAAGCATGCTCCTTTCTCCTACCACATTACAATGATTTTTCACAGCAAATTTTCCAGTAAATGGATTTATGCGGACAATTTTTTCTTATATTTCTTCTTTCTCGTTCTCTTTTAACCAGCCTTGGGAAGATGTGTAACTCAGAAGCAATACAAACGGTTGACAGAGCTAGTTTAGGGTTGTTTTCGTCTTTTATGCATTGCCTTGTACTGTTTTTCCAGGCGGTAAATGTCCCAGTCGGTTCCAGTGTAGGCTGGGGCAGTTTTCTTCTTCTTCTTCTTCTTCTTCTTCTTCTTCTTCTTCTTCTTCTTCTTCTTCTTCTTCTTCTTCCTCTTCATCTT
>JAOWAR010163842.1:0-10280 GCA_028571005.1 Clathrina lutea
CCGTCACCATGAGAACCATCACCATGAGAACCATCACCATGAGAACCGTCACCATGAGAACCATCACCATGAGAACCATCACCATGAGAACCGTCACCATGAGAACCATCACCATGAGAACCATCACCATGAGAACCGTCACCATGAGAACCATCACCATGAGAACCGTCACCATGAGAACCGTCACCATGAGAACCGTCACCATGGTTCCATTGCTAACTGCTTATGTCTGGGTCACTTTCTATTGTTTCTTTTCTTTTTGAAATTGGCGCAGGCTGTAAGGTTTTGGGCGAACTGGCAGAAATTAACGTTCAAGCTCAGAACGAATCTTCATTTCCATGGACGTCCTCCTAGCATGGTGGGGCAGGGATAGTAATAATTTTTGTCTTATAGGAAAGAAGAGATTGACTGCATTGAGGAAATAAATTGATTGAAGAAAATTGAATGAAGCTCATACTCTCTGCTGAGACCGGGACTTGAACATGCAGCACCAAATTGCCTAGCAGACGCGAGTCGCCTTACTATCCGTTACAGAATATGAGCTTTATTAAAATTCCTTTTATCGATCTATTTCCTCCGTGCGGTCACATCTCTTCTTTCCAATTTGACCACGCTAGCTCGGCTTTGACCGTTTCTTTCGAGGGCCAGTCAATTTGAATCATGTTGTACATGCTCACCGTCGAGCACTCCCTCGCTGCCACCATCTTCCAGACCGCAGACTCCCATGTGGACAAGATAGCCTGCCCTAGAAACTGCGCCGTTGCACATCCTTTTGATGATTTTATGGTGTAGTGGACAGTAAGGCGACTTTTGTCTGCTTGGCAATTTGTTGCCTGGGTTTGAGTCCCAGTCTCGGCACGGAGTATGAGCTTCATTAAAATTTCTTCAATTACATTTTGTCATAGTCCAATTTTAAGTTGCGTGGCCATTGTTACAATAATTGGGACACACAAAGATTTGAGCCAACTGCCTGGCCCCTATGATAAATACAAGACTGCGTAGTATAAGGATGCGTTTGAGGACGTGTGTGTGTTTACTTTTAGCCTCCCAGAAATTCAGGCTGGCCACTATTCATGACTTGTTTTTATCATCTCCTTTCTTGGTTTACATTAGGCCTAAGGATCTAGCACATGCGATCATACCCCTCACCGCCCCAAGATATGTGGTGTGTCACCCCGACATGATCAAGGTTTTGCCTTTGGGGAGGGATGGTATTCATGTCCATTCTTTCATGCTCCTTGTTTGCATGTTTGAAAACTGTGTCCTCTCTTTAAACGGAAGGTTCGCCAAATATTAAATGTGTTGTTTTTCTCTCTCTCCAGGAATAATTTTCTTTCTTGTTCCTTCCTTGTCAAGGTCGATCTTGGAAAGGTGATGAACATCACAACTGTATTAACCCAAGGATTATCAGGTTTCGGCCACGAACTTTACGTAAAGGAATACCGAGTCTACTACAGTACTTTTTCTGACCAGCAGTGGACTGGCCCTCCGAAAGTAGGTTGAGTGTTTACTTCATTAACAAATCATATTATCTGCTTTTCCAGTTCACTTCACAAACTCGCTAGATCACTGTTTTCTTCTTCGCTCAGTAAGCTCTGCAGGCTGTGGCTTTGAGTGAGAGGCCTTAGTGGTGTGAGCGGTTTGTACAGCAGCAGAATATCCTCTATCAACAGACCAGTCTGCCGGTTTGAAACCAGGATAGATCACTGGGGATAGCACTGGTGGGATCACAGATTAAAAGTCACTGCTAGCTAGCTGCTGAACAACTTCAAATGCGTGTCAGTCTATGATTCACCAAAAAGGTGCTTGTCCTGTCAGGACCGGGCTGCCCACAGTGTGCTATGCTATCCCGGTTTCAAAATGGCAGAAACTCATGCACAGCTTACCATTACAGACATGTGACTTAGCATGATTAAGTTTGCTGGGTTTTTGAGCCTTCTAAGTTTGAAGTAAGCATTTACTCACATGTTCTCTTGTCTCTCCCTCTCCTCTTACTCTCTCTCTCTCTCTCTCTCTCTCCTCTCTCTCTCTCTCTCTCTCTCTCTCTCTCTCTCTGTCTCTCTCTCCCACCATCTATTGTTTTCTCTCGCCTTTTCTTTCTTGCCCGTCACTTTTCAGATTTGCAAGGGCAATTCCAATTCAAGAGGGTTTGCTTATTGTCGACTCGACTGCAAGTCACTCATTAGAGCTCGCATTGTCCGTCTTGAAGTATTGAAGTACAACTTACAGCCAGCCTTGCGCTTTGAGCTTCTTGGTTGCAGGCCCTGAACAGAGCAAGCAAGCAGTGGTTATGCCACTGAGCACACACACGCACACATGTGCGTACGCACGCATGCACACACACACACCTCTTCAGCCTCAATTCACGGCCCATGCAGCTTTTCCTTCTATGTAAATGCTCTCATTATCTTGCCAGAGCTATCTGTACTACTGAATCTTGCAACCAATCAAAGTTTAAATTTATAAAATCTTCTAAAACCGTTCATTGATCAGCATGATTTCTGTGAAGGATATTCCACTTAAACATATCGTGTGCTTTTTCTCACCGTCGATGAGTGCATGCTCTAAATTGGATCTCCCCTTTTCAGCTGGTTGCGAACAGAACTCGGGTTCAAACATTGGCATGGCAATGCTGAAAGATTAGTCCTGTTAGCCCTGTCTTCAGTCTAACTTTGCTCGCAAGCAGTAAATTCTCATTCTGATGTGCAGGAACTGTACGCGTAGCTTGCTCCCTGGTCTGTGAATGACGAGATATTTCAGTAGGCAAGGCTGGCGGCTGACTAAAAGATTGTGTGGCTTAGCTGATAGACACACTAGCTCAGTCTAAACGCTGAACCTTCAATACTAAGGGACCATTACCGACAGGCGATCCAACGTTAAAGTTGGCCTGAAAACTGACTTTGGGGAATGTTGATTCTATTCAACGAGCGCGGAGAACGAAAAATCAGAAAGGAAGGAAGTGAGTCATGAGATCAGGAAAAATGTACCACTTGGCCCATTCTACTTTATTTTCCGTGAAAGACTGATCTAAACATTCTGCAGACTGATGATGAGCAAATTTTCCTCAATCGATTTATCGGCTCGTTTCCTCAGTGCCGTCTCATTTCCCACTTCTTCCAGACTTGTGACGTAGCTCCGGATACTAGTAGGGGACGACCTGAAGTCTCCCGACAGCCAAGTGCAGCTGTTCAAATATGCTAAACACGTGGCAGAATGAGGTTCATTTTAGCAAATAGCGTTACACGTTATCTCTATCCTTGTCTCTACGTTTTCGTTGCATGTGCAGTGCAGTGACATGGTTAGCACACAGCGCTAGCCGTGTGATCCGATGATGGCACCAAAGTGGCGTCCATGCATTCGAGTCGGGCAACGAAGAACCACACTGAAATGAAGTGAGGCCGCCCGAGTTCATCCCTCACTTCGGCTCCGGTCTGTGTTTCCTCGCTTTTTTTTTCTTCCATCACGGGTGACGCATACGTTACAGATGTCGACGACGTCGGCGAAGAGGAAGAGAAAGTTAGGGTGAGTTGGAGGAGACATAGAGCAAGACGATCGCGAAGAGTTGCACCCTCCCTCTGGATGCATTGCAGCAAGCAGAAGAACGTCTCCACTTGATTTGAGAGAAGTCCTTAACCTCTCCAAGTCAAAACCAATCCAGAAATCCGGAACAACTTCAAGGTGAAATAAGCTCCACGTGCAGAGTTAGTGCCCTTTTCGCGGTAAGCCGGTTTTGTATCGTGAAAACGCTTATCATTTTTAGGCTATTTCGACCCTTGGAATTCCGGAGAAAACAGCGATAAACCCTTATATACCAACGGTGTTTAATTTGGGGATAACTGTCAAGCTTTTCCGACTCACAGTTGGCAACGGAACACGGACTGTCCCGTTTTTGTCCAGTCCACGCCACAGGTCTGAAGGGTGGTTCAAGCTTCCCCCGATCAGCCTATGACCATGATCGTTACAATAATACGAAACACATGTACACCGCGCTGTTGGTCGTGAAAACTTCTTTTGACCTTGTGGCCCGATCAATGCAATAGTATACCCTCATCACCTTCATCATTTTCAAGACTGCACATAAGTGATGCCAACGACCAGCCGGGTAATGAGGATGGGAGGGGGGGAGGGGGGGGAGAGCATCCAGCCAGGGTACCCACAGCTGTGGCAGCATTCAGCTGACAAACAATTAAACCGGAGTGTTAACAATGCTTCGTAGACATCGAGACAGAGAGACGTCTGAACCTCGAGCTCTTGCTGTGACGATTGCTCTGAAGAGAGGTCATTCATTTGGTATTCAGTCTTTTCACACGTACCGTACGCTGCACTTTCACGCTTCGATGGCCAAGGTCGGGTATAGCGACGCGGCATGGAGATTTTCCTCCTCGTGTGCAAACCCCAAATTTCAGACGTTACGGTACCAAGTGGCGGGAGGGGCGTGCATGATTCAGAGTAGCCGTGTGCACACTCTATAGCTCTGAATCAGTCTTCGGCTAAGTAAGTTCGACAAAATCAGAGCAGTAGCCAGTCTTCTGTGTCGGCCTTAGTAACCCCTTCTTGCTCAGCCGAGGTCCCCTCAGAGAAAAAAAACTCTCAGAGGAGCCTTCTCGACCATCATTAACTTAATAACTATGATCATGCGGGTGAGTGCAGCTAGTCATAAAAGCTGGAAGGCCAGCCGAGCCGAGACTGATATGTACTACAACTGGTACTACTGACCACTATACTACTGGTACTTACAACTGGCATACTACGTATACTAGTTACAACATACTATTACTAGTACTAGCACATACCGCAGAAAACTTAAACGCATGCGCACTAAGTCACACCAAGGTTGACTTTACTCTCCAGTCTTTCCGAAACTAGAAGTTTCGCTATTGCGAAATTCTCAGACTTTCACTGACAGTGGAGTGAAATCGTCGGGTGTGCCGTGTACTGAATCACGAACACACGACCTTCGATTCAGCGCACTCGGTACCGACCACTTGCCAAGGCCTCGACTGCGATCGACTGGTCTGATGATGATCATGTTCTCATCCGATCCGTGAGCTTCAAAGTCATTCGCCCGCTGTAAGAACATTTTAACTTGAAGACTGTATTCATTGGAGAGAGAGAGAGAGAGAGAGAGAGAGAGAGAGAGAGAGAGAGAAAGAAACTAAGCGGCTGTGTTGACCATTAATGATAACAAGGCCATCATTCTTCCCCACTAGAAGGGGTGCTGCTGCATGTAAAGAGCAGTATGGATAAGATGGAAACCTTTCGTTCAAGATGGTCCCGCCAGGATCAGATGGAACGTGCACACTAATTGGAAGGGTTGCCCGCCAGGACAAACGAGTCCGTCCTCGGCTTGTCGCCCTCCTGTTTGTGGCTTCTTTCACGGGCCAGTCGCCAAACATTAAACCAGGTCCCGCCCGTTTGAATCGTCTTGCAGCATCTGTTTGCAGTTCAACACTGCGCTTCAACCGCTTGTCCGCGGATACGCTCCAGGCATGCTGCCTGACACCTGTCTATGCCCGCCAGCCTTTTCAACCGAAGCAAGCTGGCGGCGCCACTCGCTGCATGCAGCGCCGGCTAGTCAAGCATCTTGCGCGCTCGGACTCGCGAGGGGTTAACGCAAAAGTTGCGCGATCAAAAGTCACGTGCGGCGCGGGATTTTTGCGCGCAGCAGATAGTATGGAGTCTATAGACGCTCCGCGAGCTCGAGTCTATCTCGGCAGTCCAGACGCTCTCCTCCGGGCTAGGACGTGTCAACAAGTTCTTCAAGTTGTGGCGTGACTGTACTTCGCCACAGTCAAGTGGCCACGCTCCTTTTAGTCTCGTGATCATCGTCAGCCTGCCAGCGAGCCGGAAAACTTCAAACGTGTCTGATGTATGAGCGTAGCATCCAGAGAAAAGCACCTCCCCCGCTCTCTGTTTCCACGGGCGGATTGCGGGCACACTTCTCATCTTTCATCCGTCCGCTGAGAGGGTTGACTAGCAGATATAGACGTTTGATCGAGGACAATAGCGGTCACGCCTATGGACGTTGAACAAGCCTTTCAACAAGTGTCAATCAGTATGGCCGATTGTCTAGCAACGTCAGACTGGGATATTTGGCCACTGCGGGAGGGGGCGATCCTTTGCTGAACACGAGACTGAGCGCGCGCGAGAGAGCGAGCCCGCGGCACAATCGCGCGGGACTTTCACGATCGCTTCGCGCAGCGGGATACGGCTCTCGCGCTTGAGGTCAAAGTTAGCCGGCTCACCCTCGCATTGTCAAACGCTATAGGCCCACCTCCTACCAGATTTCGGGATGCATATCACATTATCAGTATTTTAACCACTTGGATTCTGCTGCTGCTGCTCTCTCTCTCTCTCTCTCTCGGTCTCTAACACTAACAGGCCGGGCTTAGGGCAGACCGGGGGATGACGACAGCACGCGGCGAAACGCTGTCCAAGTTACGCGGGCGGTGGATTACGTCGAGAAAGGCGCGGGGCTGTAGCGAGATCGTTGTGCAGCCTGGCGATCGTCCAGTAGCCGGGGGCGCCTGCAGGGCACAATGCGGCGAAGACTCCTCTGCCATAAAGTCCGTGTTCTGACATTGCGTCCGTCACTCAACGCCCCTACCGAATTTGTGACCAGCAGCCGAGGATCATAATTTGCCTCACCGCCGGCTGAAAAATAAAACCTTCAAAAGTCCTCGTCTTGATATCATCGTCTCCTTTTCCCCACCACTAGCGGGCCCACCTTTTTCGCCAAGCTCGCCACGTTCTTCTTGCTCTCTCTTTCTCTACTTCTCCTCATTCTTTCCGGTCTCTTGGCTTGCTCGTCTCTCCTCTGAGCGGTATCACCCAACAGACTTCACAAAGTCAAAGTTCGCCTCGTCCAACACGACCGTGCCGTCACTCCCGACCCGTCGGCGCTATGAAGTGGCTCTTTCTACTCCTCGTCTCCCTACCGGCTTCCCTGGCCTTTTCCCATGGAGCGCCTGCCCTCTCTTGCCAGGATAGCCGCCCTTTTCACGGAGGTCGACAAGAGCCTGATCGCTCTGGTGGCGGGTATATTCTCTCTCACAGCATGTGCCGGGGCTATAGACAGTTTGGAACTTCCCAAGGTATGTCAGTACAACAGGACCATCAATGTGAGAAGAAGTTGGGAAAAAAAAAAAGACTAAGTACTTCTTGAAAAGTCAGAACTTAAACATAATCGCTGAAATGATCATCCAAACAATTCTCCCCGTGAAATTTGCGTTGATGACGTCAGACCCACTTGCCCTGCAGTTGTTCTCTCTGGATTGAGGCCCATCGCCGGCTTCTTCTGCAAATCGTACCGGTGGAATGGGAAAAAACTTTCAGGACTCTGGAGAGAGGCGAACTTGCCTGCCAACACGAAGTTAAGCGCGTGCCCAAACCAAGCGGTAAGTCGTGAACTGCCCCCAACCCACCCCGTCATTCACAGATGCACAATCCGATACTCTAAAAATATAAATGAAACAAGTGCAAGGGTCGTTTGATGCGTCAAAGGTCATTTCAGCGGTGATTCAATTGGTTCGTTTAAGCTTTGCATGGATGACGTGGACCCATTTCAATCATGTATTGGGATTCGGTTCGGAATGCGAAGATGTGTTTCAAACAATATTATTCAAAAGAATTTTGGGGGATAAATTGGTGCCTCTCTTGTGTTACCATGGCAATTTCAATTAAGGAAGCCCAAGAGAGTTTCTTCAAAATTAAACCACACCTTCTCTTGTGAATGTGTGTGTGTGAGAAAGAGAGAGAGAGAGAGAGAGAGAGAGAGAGAGAGAGAGAGAGGGAGGGACACATGGAGAGAGAGAGAGAGAGAGAGAGAGAGAGAAAAAGAGAGAGAGAGAATGAACGAGGGGAAAATGAGTGGGTGAACCGGGAATTGAACCATGGTAGTTGGAAGTCCGTTTGAAGCCTCTACCAACTGAGCTATCGCCTTGATCTACTGACCCACGGGTTTTACTTCCATTTTCTCTCTTACACATGTGAACTCTCCAGCTGCTGTAATATCCCCCTGGAGTAGCAGCCTTGGGTGACTCCTTACCTAGTGCCCGAAGGAAAGGCGTGATTTTACTTGAGAGTGCAAGCTCTCCTTTCTTCCTGGCATGTTAGAGTTTCTTCCAGATTTCAAGTGTTTATCCTTCTCTTCATAAGCTTTAATCATTTTATCATGAAATGGAATCAGCCAAACCCGATCAGGAGATCTCAGTTGAAAATCCGAATAGTATTGTCCTCATCCTCGAGAGTTAGGCGACTGAATGGAATAATTTGTACAGAAAGGTATTTCGGCCGTCCCACAAGAGTCGGTCCTTGCCCGGACACAGGAGATGAGAACACGTCAAGGACAAAACATGCTTTACAAGCTCAGAGACAGTGCGCAGTCAAAACGGCTCTAATTTAATTAACAATTGAGCCTCATTAAGGCAAAGTCTCGAAATTCGGCCTGGTTTACTCCAACTTGATACTTCCGCCTGATGAGATTCTGATCTGTGGCTTACTATATTCGTTCAATGCAAGCTTTTCTCTCTGAAGAAGAGAAGGTGCTAGTCAAAATCTGTCGAGTCAGGGCTTGGAAGCTTCGATGTGTCCATCTTCTTGGACCTCCAAACTGGGGCTGGGACATGCCATTCTTGTACAACACTTGGTTGTGACCAAAGCCAGCAATGCCTGCTGCTACTGCTGCTTCTGCTGCTGCTGCTGCTGCTGCTGCTGCTGCTGCTGCTGCTGCTGCTGCTGCTGCTTCTGCTGCTGCTACTGCTGTTGCTGCTGCTGCTGCTGCTGCTGCTGCTGCTGCTGCTGCTGCTGCTGCTGCTGCTGCTGCTGCTGCTGTTGTTGTTGTTGTTGCTTGTTGTTGTTGTTGCTGTTGCTGTTGCTGTTGTTCCTTTTGTAGATTGTCGACTGTTAAACGTGTTTCGTCACAGGAAAGGCTAACCATGGCTTTCTTCGCTGACGACGAGATAGACGACTTTGACGACTTAGGTGCCGACAGTTTCGTGCCAGGCCCTCCAAATGGTCAGGAAAGTTCTGGTGGAGGCACCAGCTCGGTCGGTAACGTCGGAAAAACGAAGAGGGGAAGTCGAAGTCGCCAGTGCAAATCTCAAGCACCGTCCAAGTCGGTGTGCATGGAGCTGGATCAGGCTGTGTCTCAAGGAGACGTGGACACTGTGAGGGAAATTCTGAGTTCAGGTAAGAGGGAGGGAGAGAGGGAGGGAGAAAGGGAGAGGGTGGGAGAACGAGAGAGCGAAGGACTGAGATGGTAGAGCAGGATGGTTATTAGGCGAGCACAGTTGATTTAGTAGAAAGAGCCCTTATTGCCTAAGGCCAAGGAAATACCGGCCATTATTTCCTGAGCCTGTGCATTGACTGTGGCCTAGGCGAAGCAGAGATCAAGATTGTGAGGGGAATAGGGAGCTTCTCTGTGTTGATGAGTTAGAGTGAACACAAACGAAATGATCTGAACGATGAAAGAACACAGAATACTTCCGAGAAGAGATCTAGAGGTGAATCCTCGTGCTTGCCCTCATTGTGCGTGACGTGTGTACCGTATCTTGCACCGTCACACGACAGGAAAGGGATTTTTTTTCTACCTGTAACTGTTGTTTCAAGTGGCTTAATTGGAAAGAACATGTCTTATGATCCAGAGGTCAGCGGTTCGAATCCCCTTGAGAAACTGCTTTTTTTTTGGTCCTAGAGAACTGGTTTCACTGAAGTCCAACTCTCATCCTACGTGTAAAGGCTGCAACATTCTAACAACAACAAAAAAAAGGATAAAAGAAAATATTTCACTCTGTTAAAGGCTCTGCTGAAGGCAAAAGTTGACCTCCGATTTTCTTCAAGCCCATTATAAAAGAAAGCTATTGGGCTCAAACCATGGGAAAATAAGTTTCAAGCCGATAGCCTGTGAAAAAAGTTTCAAGTCAACAGCCTGTGAAATGGCTTAGATGAAAGAGGTTGAAGTTTCCACATTTTCTTGGTTCAAAAATCATTTCCCCGAAAATTCTCTGTGTGACGAAATACCCAGCAGCGTGCAATACGCTCGGGCAACCTGCAACCTGGCGATCAAGACCAAGTCAATACGCTCGCGCAACCTGGCGATCAAGACCAAGTCAATACGCTCGTGCAACCTGGCGATCAAGACCAAGTCAATACGCTCGTGCAACCTGGCTATCAAGACCAAGTCAATACGCTCGGGCAACCTGGCGATCAAGACCAGGTCAATACGCTCGAGCAACCTGGCGATCAAGACCAAGTCAATACGCTCGGGCAACCTGGCGATC
>JAOWAR010163853.1:0-10280 GCA_028571005.1 Clathrina lutea
CATGAGGCCACACCATGCAATGGAAGAATATTCTAGAGTCGGACGGATGGACATTGTGTACAAGGTCAGGAGAGATAAAGGTGAGAGACGCCTCCTTATCCGGTAGAGGAAACCGATCTTCTGAGCTGCCTTAGAGCAAATTGAGTCGACAGGGTCACTCCACGTAAGCGAATCATTGATGGTTACCCCAAGGTTATTTTCTATATTCTGGTACAGTACAGCTAAACCGCTGCAACGCCGTGAAATCGAAACGTGACTGGCCGCCTAAGCTGCGCGATGCTTTTTGGTTTTGATTTTCTAGCATCAGCGGTTTGATTCATGGATACAGGATATCACATTCCGTCGCAAGCGCACGTTTGATCGGGCTATCCAGGGCAGGCAAATTTTGAGCTCCAAAGTACAGTGTGGCACATTGTACCTCCCCCCCCCCCCTACAGAAAAGCAAGTTCCTCTCCCCCAAGGCTAATGAAAATTTTTTTCTGAAAACTAGACTAAAGACTATCATGTGACAAAAAGTTGCGTTGCCATAGAAACCAGGGATTGATTTTAAGGTGCCACAAACCATATTTGGCTAGAAAGTTTAAAGGTGAGAATCATAGTCTGATGAGCAAGCAAATCAATCAAGTAGTTCAACTGTAGGAAGTAGAAAGTATGAAATTCAACAGTTCTCAGAGAGTTTGACATTGTAAACCAAGAGAAAAGTGACAGTTCTAATTATGAAAACAGGTATGTGAAATCGCTTCTCGATTTCTTTCGCAATGCGTGATAAGAAACGTCAGATGCAGTCTTTGCAGAAGTAGACAGAGTGCTCAGCACAGCAAGGACGATCACCTCTGGTGGTTTGTTGGTCCAGAGAATTGTCTCTGCTGTTTTGCTTTGTTTTGGTCCAAGTTTGGCGTGGAATGTTTGCCATTTCTGGCCAGCGAGTAACTGCTATTCATCATTAATTTCCTCATTGCGGCGTCGATGCTGTTTCCAAGTCGCTTCGCAGTCCTTGGTCTCTTTGGCAGGGGAGAGGAGGGGCCTGCATCAGGCTAGACGTCTGAATCTCAGCCTTGAGAAGAGCAGTCTCGCGGCAGACGCAATTTTGCAAAATCAAAGGTAAATGTTAATGGTTGCTATGGTTACCTCAGGTGCCACTGAGGCACTGAAAATATTGTTCTTCTGAACGGATATTACTAGAAGGAAAAAGTCTTGGAGCCGCTTGTTCTGAATCCAAGTAGTTCCAGAGTTACTGCCCCCCCCCCTCCCCTGCCCTGGAAAGGGTCCATTACACCCGGGTCAGCCGGGGCCCTAGCTGGTTGCGCCTTGTAGTGGTTGTACCATATTAGGTAATCAATATATTGTCGCTCACATTACGTTTTCCCGCCGAGTTACGATCGCCGATCCCGTACACTCCAGATGCGGTGAAAGTGGGTCAACCGACCGTCAACTGACTTCTGGCCGGCGCTGCCAGCGAACAACGCGCACCGCGGTCCTTATCGATGGCTCATCCTCACGCTGCATGCACTCATGCAGTCTTGAATCGATTTTTTCCCAATTCTCCCCGGGCTCAGACTTCCTACCCCTTTTCCGGCCAAAGGCCGGACATAATTACATCGGTAATTACGGACGGCCCCTAGTTGGTCTGCCTTACAACTACCTTTTGTTAGTGTGACGGTCTAGACTCTCGTGTTTCATTGATCTTCGTTGAGAGTGGTGAAATGCATGGGAATTTAGTTTACAGATCCAGCTCCGGTCTAGAGGAAGGTACAAAGGTTGCGCAGCCTGTCTCTCTCTGAGGTGCTTACATGGTATCGCCGGCAGCGCAGCCCAGGAAGTACATAGAAATCTTAGTTATTGAAATGTGCATAGCTGCAAACTTGGTGCTTGTCTCTGAGTTGGACAATAGAGACAAATCCTATTATAATTCTAGAGTTGCTGCGGCCAAGGTTATTGCGTATTACACTAATTGCTTGAAGGGACATTATCTGGGCGGACCTAAACACCAACCCTGGTTTAAACACTGATACACCATCAGAAAACTGCCCAATTATGTAAAGCATTTGCCGTCCACTCAAGAAAAATCTGCCTTCTTATAACTTCCAAGCCCCTTTTATCTTGATCATGTACAAGTACAGACGAACTTTGAAGTGAGAGGACCAAGTAGTACAGGTTGAACTTAATCCTTGAGAATTATTCCTTGCCCTTCTTCGGTGTTAGCTTCATCTATAACAAAGGTCCATGGCCATGCTTTTCTGGTGACAAATGACTTCACCTACTTCTTCCTCTTCCAGCTTCTTGCAGATGGCTTGTGCAATGTTGAACATCTTTAGCAGGGCAAAGCGTTGATAGTTCAACATGTCGACAGGAAATGTACATTTGCAAAACATCAGGAAATTTTTGAACTGATTCACATGATCTCTGTAGAGTTCCCTTTGTAAGTGTCCTTTCCAGAATAGCTCATCACCTACCGATAACAGCGCGATGGAACAAAAGTAAACATGCCTAATGTCTTCCTTTGAAGCCAGCGACTGAGGTCTGACCAATCGCAACAGGTATGTGAACATCTTGACAAGGTAGAGGCTGTTTTTGTCGCTTGCCTTTTGGTTTGCCAGAGCTTTGCACATTCTCAGAAATACATCATTCCAGCCTTGTCTGTTCTGTACGGTGTTGCTCTCAAGTACCTGAAGTAAAACCTTGGGGTGAGGCTTAAGGCGAGGATAGCACTGAAGGATGTCAAAAAGAATTAGATCAATTTCCCAGGCTAGACTTTTCCATTGAGCAACTTTCCTCGATACCACTGTAAGCACGTAATAAGCCTTTTCGATTAGTCCTATTGGTAGAGCAAGGTTAAGGAGGATAGCTCGCCACAACTGTATGGACTGAAGTAAAGTTGACTGGCTGTCTTCCAGAAACTGATAATCCATGCTATCGAGCCAGAAAACTTGAAAAGACATTTGGAGGAGTGGCAATGTAAGCCCAGGGCCATTCCAGTTCTGAAGACTAAACTGAAGAGAGAGCAAGGAGAGAGAAAGGCCTCTTTCATGTTGCCTGCCTTTATGCATAGCTGAAGTCAGGGCACTCGCACTCAGTACTGCATTCCGAACAGCATGTTGTGTCAACCGTAAGGGCCAACGCCATCCATTGCAAATCACTTCCATTACAAAGCGAACAGTCAGTCTCTCAGCATTCCTTAGCTCTCCAAGAGTGCAGAATATGCCTACGAGCATGCAGATAATCTCGGAGCAATGGATTACTCTTGCAGTACTTGCACGACACCATCCTATCATCCATTGGAAGAAGGTGTCAGCGTTCAGATTCAGCACCGCCAACAGCCGAATAAATTGTTTAAACTTTGAATCTTCATACAAATGCTCAAGGGCACCATGCAGCGATGCCAAAATCTGGTCCTCAGCGTTAATCCCCACTACAAATCTAACACATTTTTCAACTAGCACAGAATTGTTTGTTGCCACAGGCCATGAAGACATAGCCAGGAAGTAGTCAATCAAAATGAAATTTCTTTTTGGAACGAGAGCGGTGTAGGCGTCTTTTGCACCCTTATAGTAGAGGAGCAGGCACCTTTCTGATAACACTCCACCCTCAGTTGTGGCTTGATCAGGCTCATACGTTCCAAGGCATTCAAGCTCAAATAGAAGTACTGACTTCGACTCGTTGAATGTGTCCTCATGTTCAAGTTCAGTCATTCCCTGACAAGCCGGAAACTTTTCAGTGCATTGAAGAAGCACCATAGAAGCCAAAGTGAAGGCCTGAAGGGCAATGAAGAGACAAGCTTCCCTGCGAGTTGCAAGATGCATGCGAAATGTGCAAAATGCATTGTTTATGCTCCGGAAAAGTATGGCAACAACCTTCTCAGCTGTCTTCAAATCCAGGCGTTTTCTGATGGTTTCTTGTATAAGTTCATGCATTGAGAACCGACCATCTGATTCCATTGTCAGAAGACCAACCTCACTGAGCTCTCTTCGGCAATTAACAATGTCCAAGAACTTCTCATTCGAACTTGTAGCTAAATCGAAAAGAAACCACTCTGGTACTTTGCAAGGTAAGAAGCTGAGGATAAAACACAGTTCTCTTGCTAGCTGTTTGTACTTTAGCAGCTCCAATGCACATCCTACAATGTGGAAAAATCCTCGAACATGAACAGGTCCAGCTGCTTGTCTGTCTTCAATGTTTCTCCCCCAAACGTTTGTTGAAGATCTTTGCAGATCCTTACCTTTGCTGAGCTGCAAACTTCCTGCCAGAATCTGAAAAGTCGCCACTCTTACAGCCAATGGGTTATTCTCCATGTGGTCTTCAAGATATTTTGCCAAAACAGACCGTTCAATCTTCAGGCTGTTTCGTTCAGGATTTCTCATCAGAATACTTTCAGCTAACTGAAGAGAGTGCTCTGTTTTCAACGCACTGAGCTCGACCATCTTCAAAGGAAGAGTCCCTTTTTGGCTTGCTAGGTATTTGGACCAATTGCATAACATGGTGGTAATGAACAGAAGGCAGTGAGGTAGATTATACTGTAGAACGACTTGAAGAAGCGGAAGATCAGCCTTGCAAACGTCGTCGAAGACGAGAAGTAGTGGTTCCGTAGAGCGGCTCAGAACTTCCTTAAACCTTTCTTCAACTGAAAACTGGCTACTGCTTACAGCTCGTTTGTCTGTGGTTGTCTGCTGAAGTAGAAGGAGAGTTACGTCTTGAAGTAGGCTTTCTTGCGAGCTGCAAAGAAAGTGGTGTTGCTTTGGATATGTGCCTTGAAGCCGCCAGCAAAGATGGCGGACAAGCTCTGATTTTCCAATTCCATGCCTTCCGTGGATTAGAATTCGAGCAGGTTTAGGTTTTGGAGTAGTAGACGAGTCAGACACCTGACAGAAGGAAATCAAATCGTGAAGAATAGAATCTCGACCGAAAAGAGGGTTCTTCGAAAGGGGAATTCTGTGGAAAGCCGAGTCAGTGACTTCTGATCGGACACTGCAAACAAACAGTGAAAAATCCCCTGGTTTTCTTTTCTTCAAAAGACCGATTGTTTCTGCCAAGTGTAAACATTTCCATGGCACACAATCCGATTTCTTAGCCCATGGCTTAAGGAGCTTTGTCGCCGAGGAAAGAACGCTCTTGATTGTCAATTTGGAGGTTGAAAAACGTTGTCCATGGGCTTGATTGTTTCTTGCTTTGACAAGAGTTGCAACGCACGAGGTGAGCTCCTGGAGAGACAAATCTTTCATGATGGAGCCTTGCGTTTTAAGTTTCCCTCCCGATCTTTTGTAGTTCTGAAGAGCAGCAAAAAGACGAGGAAGGTCATCAATTGCGTCGTCTACCTGTGCTGGGTTTGTTTCCTTTTGAGCTGAATCCTTTTTCAATTCATCTCTTCGAAATGCAGTCAGCTCAGTATCGTCTCTCAAGACTTCTGCCAATGATCGAAACGTTCTCAAAAGAAAAATTTGACAGACTTCTTCAGTTTGTAGGGAAATGGAGAAACTGGTCAATGGCCGGCTGTGCGTCCTTATCATTTTCGCAGTCGTCGCTTGTTCCAAGTCCGGGGATGAAGGTCCGCGGGAAGGGATCTTGAAGTGTAAGCTTAGACGTTGAACATCCTGAAAGGAATAAAAACGTAAAAGTTAGCACGTCTAGGCGCAGTTCGTTATCGCGTGTGCGAGACCGAGACCAGCTCCCAAGCTTGGCTTCTTTCCTGTCCAAAAATTACTTCTTATGTCAACCCACAGAAGTTGATATTTTACCTCGAGCCCAGTTGTCAAAGAGGCTCGGAACAAAGAAAGTTAACCACCGAGCCTGTAAATCCGTGTCAGCGTGCGAAATAACTTTCACAAAATTTTAACCAAAACGGCTGGCTCAGCTATGATCAACAATATTTTTAAAATTTTTTTTTATCATCGGCTAGACCATGGTTTTCGTAAACTTCATCACCGGAAGAGGCCAGGTGGCCAAGGTATTGCTAACACTCTTTCGGAAGTCCGATGGGTTAAAAGGCTCCTTTGAATGAATTAAGATGATCAAGCGGTTAGTCATGTAGGTGCACAGCGGGGCAGATATTCGGAATTATACGCCAACTGTAGCATAGGTGAGAAGACGACTTTTTGCAACTCGTTTTCCAAATGGGATCTCTATTTGCAGACTCGAAGAAGACGTTCCTGAGTAGTACTTCTCCGGCTTCTTCGGTTGTTGTCAGTTGTAAGGGTTGAAGAAAAAATGCAAACTTTTCTTAGATGATGATCAGCAGAGTTTGTAACATAAGGACTCTACTGCCAGGATACAAGAAGCCCCGCGCACGGCCAAGCCTTTCGAGAAATGCTGTCGGCGCCACCGGACGTTTTGAGCCAGATTTTCCCCCGCCGTGACTTTCATTGTAGAACAGAAATATTACTGTGATTCTGCGTCTTTGAAGATCTTCTTGTTGAAAGCAGTCGTGGATTCTCTTTTCGTTTCAAAATAAAAACACCCGACAAAACCACTGCTTCACCTTTTGCAATGCGCCATATAGTTCGTACATGTCCTGATGACGCTCGGTGCGTCCTTATGGATAGCTGAAGACCGCCGGGGCAGCCGGTAGGCTATGTACTGTCGATCCATTGGGCTTTACACGCACGGTAGCGGTGGTGCGTAGCTCACCGGCGGATATTCTCACGTAAGCGGTGTGGTCCCTTTGCAGCACAGTTTTGCGTACATTCCCCCGTAATGCGGCCTTTCTCTGTCATGCCGACCTCTCTCTCTCTTTTTCTCTGTCTCTAAGTCTCCCTCTTTCCCTCAGAGCTTCTCGCAAAGAGGCAACCTGCAATGATCCTCAACTTCTCACCTTCATCATCCTGACAAAAGCAGCCGTCGAAGTCGTGTAAAGCGACTCTCTCGAAGTATCCAAGAACGATATTTTGGGAAGCGATTGTTGGGAAATGTCTAGCACATAGGAAAGTTGGGCTTAAAGACACGACGAAAGTTTACGTTCGACCTTTGTTCCAATACTGGAAATTGTTTTCTGCTCGTGAAAGCTCAAACCTTGGCTGCACCCAGCAGGCCAGACCACGAGGTAATAATGGCAGAGCCACAGAAGCAGCTGCGGAAGGAGAACAAGCGCTTTGTACAGTTTTTACAAACCGAAAGTGAAGGCCTACTCCCACTGACGTGTTTCCGCAGTCTAAACTTATTTTCCTGTGTTGCGTAAGTAGTAGTAGCAGTAGTATGTGTAGTGTACGATGTAGTATCCGCCCTAACTAGTATCCTCTCTGGTGTCAGCTCTTCCTAACCTGAACGTAGCCCTAACCCAGGTGTAGCCCGAGCGTAAGCCTAACCCGGACTTAGCTCGTGACCCGAACGTAACACAAGACCGGACGTAGCTCTAACCCGATCGTTACCCTCTGGCGTAATCTGAACGTGGTGTGCAGTCATGCACATCACCTTATCCGGCGTTGGCAGTAACGTCGGGCAACTCGCGTGGATGCCGTGTGCAACCATGCACACCCACAACAGCGTAGCATCGGCAACTAGCTGTGGGCGTATGAGGTCGCGTGCACGCGCCCACATGTCTAACGAAATGTCGGACTACGCTCAACCAGTTGTCAAATGGATTCGTGGGGGTCAGATCTCCAATGGCTAGCTGATTACTTTTCAATTGACAGTGGTCAGAATTTCGGCTTTCGAAGAAGGCTTTGTTGGAGCTTCGATCGGAGAGGCGGAGTATTTTTCGAGTGAGGTATCAATGAGTGAAAGCAGGGCTTTCGACGGCGTCGTCAAAGTTCGCCCTTCTTTTGGATCAACGGCGATAGCAGGACGGAGATCGGAGAACGGGGATTTTTCGATGGAGATTGGAGAATTATTTTGTTGAGCTTGACGAGAGAAACTCTGTTTATTTTTTCCGACGGAAGACGGGTAGTCAGAAATTCGGCATTCGAAGAAGGGTCGATTTGAGAACGGGGTGTTTTGCCGAGCGGGAGTGTTTTCGAGGGAGAACGGGGATTTTTCGAGCGGTCAAGGTTTCAGGATCGAGGAAGAACTGGGATTTTTCGGTTAGCCTTCCGCAGTTTCTAAAACTTGAATATTTTCCGTTGTCTGCAACGTTTTCCGAAAATTCTGCGCAGAAAGCTGCGTCATAAGGTAATGGTTACGTTCAGATTACGCCGGAGGGTAACGATCGGGTTAGAGCTACGTCCGGTCTAGGGTTACGTTCGGGTTACGCCTGTGTTAGGGCTACGTTCGTGTTAGAGCTACGTCCGGGTTAGGGTTACGTTCAGGTTACGCCTGGGCTAATGTTACATGTACGTTCGGGTTTGGAAGAGCAGATATTAGTTAGGGCGGATACTACATCGTATATTACACATACTACATCACGTACCACGCATGATGTCCCAACCCACGCGTGACGTCATATGACGTCACAGTGCGCTCAGAGCCCCCTGGCAACGAGCCCGTTGTTAGGTGCACCAGAACCACTACCGGCACTACTACCTGCCTAACTTCAGTTAGTTGAGTTACTGCCGTTTCCAGGCTCTCGTGAGCTGGCTGAGGGGCCGACGAAACAGCTGTCAGCCACTTAGCTGCAGCGTCGAGCAACTCCTTTCTTGTTGTTGGCCTTGTCTGTCTTCCTGGGATGGGTATGACCAGTACGAGCCGTAGTGGGTCAATAATGAGCACTTTTTCTTTTGGTACTTTCAAACCGTACGCATAGACTGTACCGGCTGTGGTCACGTTAGGGTAGATCCACGACTTCACGCACTTGCCTACGGGGGCAAACGGAAGCATGACGAAGTATGCATGCACTTCACGTCCTCATGATTTGATCTGAACGGCGTGATTTGATTTATTTGTATCTCTCACGATCGCAGAGCTGCCAATTAGAGAGGACTAACACACCGGCTCTTCCTTAGCACCACCAGTTGTTGTTCCAAAGGCAACGTTTCGGCCAGGATTGCCCTGGTCTTCATCTGGTCGAAATGATGAAAAAAGGCAACCAGTCCGAACTAAAATATAGCTACAAATCAGCCTGTTGTGGGAAGGAGGAGGCGTTGAAGCGTTGTCAACAACGACTGCTGGTGCTAAGAAAGCGTGAGTGTATTATCATGTCTTCCCAGCAAGAGACCAAATGCTCAAGAGAGGATTATTATTATTCTTAAGCATGGTATGACACAGCAAGACAGGAATGGTTATAACATTGGTAAATGATTAGGTGCCACGGGTTCGAGTGTTGGTCTTGGCACGGAGTAGAGCAAAAAAAAAAAAATTAAATAAAAATTTCGTTAAAATGCCTTCTATCTATTTCCTCGGTGGCAGAACATCTCTTCGTTTAATCTGACCAATCTAGCTCTACTTTGACCATTCCTTTCGGGGACTGGTCGGTTCGAACCACGTTGTACGTGCTAACCTTCCGGCAATCTCTCGCTACTACCATCTTGCAGGCCGGGAACTCCCGAGCGGATGGGATAGCCTGACTAGGAATATACCATCGTTTTTAGGATGACGTGATGGCGTAAAGGATAGTATGGCGATTGTAAAGAATGGCGAAAACTTGGCGATAGTTTGGACTCTCGTCTACCAAGCGATTTGGAGCCGCGGCCCGTTTCGTTCGGGTTGAGCATTGATCAAATTTTCTTTAATCGATATATTTCCCGGTCAGTGCGAGAACATCTCTTCTTCCAATCTGACCAGGCTATCTCGAATTTGCCTGTCTTTTCGGGGATTCAGCGGTTGGTTTGAACCACGTCGTACGTGCTCTTAAACCGTAGGGTGTAGGACTCTATAGTCCATACTATCAACTTCCAGGTCGTGGACCAATGTGTGCACCCGAAAGCCTGTCCAACACCTGCGTCATTGCTCATCCTTCTTCAGAATGACGTGTGGCGTAGCGGAGTGCGATTCTTGCCTTGCTAGATGATTTCGATGCATATGCAGGAGGTTCGACTTCCGGTCTCGAGTTGAGCAGTCATAAAATTCCCCTCAACCGATTTATTTCCTGGCTATTTTTGGTTTGACCGTTTTTCGGGAGTTCAGCGCTGGGTTTCAACATGTCGTACGTGCTAACCCTCAGATGTTCCCTTGCTATTATTATCTTCCAGGTCACGGACTTCCGGGTGCACGCGACAGCCAGACCAAAAACTGTGCCATTGTTGTTTTTGAGAATGGCGTGATGGCGTAGCGAAAGTATGGCGACGCTCGTCTGCTGGGCGGCTTTGTTCCGAAGGAGGGAGAAGAACCTTTTATTCGTCACGGGCATGATTGATTAGGTAGTTACAAAAGACGCACAGTGAGGAGAAGCATGGGAATTTTCTGTAGAGACGTTTCGGCGT
>JAOWAR010163864.1:0-25243 GCA_028571005.1 Clathrina lutea
GCTCGTATTGCTCCCTTTTAAAATTTTGGAATGGATGTGGTCACCTGAGTAGTAATGAATCTGAAATTCTCCAGGAAAAATTGAACCATCAAACATATTTCTTTTCTGTATTTCCAATTGGCACAGACCGGATTCGGACCTGTGACGAAACGGTGCCTAGCCGAACGGTTCAACGCAGGTTCGAATCCCGTCTGTGCCAATCGGGTCTGTGCCCATCGTGAATGCAGAAAGGAAATATGTTTGATGGTATTTCTTCCTGGAAAATTGAATGTCATTGATAGTTTCAGTTTTAAATCCTGGGTTTCTCTCCCTCTCACTCTGTCTTTCATCCTCCCCTTCTCAATCTTCATCAGTTTGTTCCAGCTCAGGTCATTGCGATTTGTAGGCTCCGACATGCGAGCTACATCATAGTGCTTCACAGAACTGAGGTTCGACCGTGTTGTATGGAAAGACCAAATCTGGCCATCAAACCGATTTTTTATGAGCCAGTGGGTTAGTGTGAGCAATAATTTGACACCGGGATTTCCGTTCCGCTAGGCGTCATTTTGTTGCAGGTTCGAATTTGGTCTGTGCCAATCGGGATGCAGAAAAGAAATACACCTGAGTGTCGACAGTGGGATCCTCCTCAAAGGTAGCCACATAGTTATTCCTGCATCTTTAAATGACTCTATTCTCCAAGACCGGCCTACATGCTGCCCACCAAGGAACCGTCCGCATGAAAGCTTGTGCCTGCCGGGTTGTGTTTTGGTCAGGTATGACCAAAGACTTGGAGTATTCAGTTCGTCAATGCCAGGAATGTCGTACTCACCAGGCATCGCTCAGTCAGGATCCCTTGACGAATGATCCGGCCATCACTTCCATTTGAGCCGACCAATATGGACTTGTTCTCCTGTGCAGGCTTGGATTTCTTGACCCGTATGTGACTGTTTCACTGGATGGCCGTATGTTTCCCACACCGGACACAGCACATCCTCCCATGGTGTCACTATTCATCCATGTTGGTTTTCTGATGATGGTGTCCCGGATGTTCTTTACACTGATGGAGGACCACAGTTTTCTTCCCAGAAATTCCCCAATTTCTGCAATCGATGGAAATTTACTCAAATTAAGTCATCCAGAGAATAATAGACGCGCTGAGGCAGCTGTGAAAGCCATGGTGACACTTACGAAGACTACAGCAAATGGCAATCTTTATGACGATGATTATCACCAAGGTCTTCTGGAATGGTGCAACACTCTGAGTGCCAATGGACTCAGCCCAGTGCAGAAGCTCTTCGGGAAGTCCATTCAGTCGCATGCTTTAGTGACCGCAACAGCTTCATGCCATAGTGGCATGTGAAAACCGACAAGCATGACTCCGCTCATCGACCCTCTCACTCTTCTCTCCTTTGGACATTTCTGGTCGATGTCATCCACCGATCAAGCTTGGTGAATCAGTCAACATTCAAGAACCTTGCTCCAAATTGTTGCCGGTCCCTCCATGGCATTATTGTCACCATTGGTTCACATCAGGACTACCTTGTAAAACTGCCAAGTGGTCAGATTCATTAGTGCAATGACTGTTACCTCCGACCGTTTCGACCAGCCAACCGTACCCTCAAGTCAGCTGATGATGTGTCCTGCTCTGCTGCTCATCCACATTGAAGCACTCACTCACAGAGGCACCCAGATGCCTAAAAATTTCTGCTACTAGTCATAATTAATCTTATCATTTAGATTTTAGTTATCAAATTCAGGTGACACAATAGCTGTTGGTTTTCCTTACGTGCTGACACTGGGACTCGAGCCTGTGGCACCAAATTGCCTAGCAGACGAGAGCCACCTGACTATCCGCTACGCCATCAGAAAGGACTGATGAGCGATAGTTCACTTCTAGGTCAGGCCACACCTCTTCTTTGAAGGTTTGCTTTACCTCAAAGTTACCTGGAGAGGGCATGATATATATGCATGGACTATGTTAGTCATGATTGTCGTGGCAACAGCTTGGCCATGTCCCTTGTTATCCACTCTTACTCTGTTTCTATCAAAGAACAGTTAGCATCTTGTAGCTGATAAGAAGGGAACATGACACTCGGAAAAGGGCTTCCTGGTTGTTGTATCTACTCGGTGTATGAAGGCTGCCAAAGGCTTGTCCTTGCAAAAACAAGTAAGAGCTGCACCAGTCAATGGGCAAACACTTGCACAGGTCGAGTTGCAAGGCTAGCATGTTGCTCGTTCAAGTCTAGTTTATTTGCAATGAGTGGAGGATAACGCCAGTTGATGCTGGTGCTTGGACTGACCACGCAACAGTCTGGCCTTGCATTCAGAAACCAGCATATGGATGGACTACAAGGGTGGCCAGCTGAGTTGCCGCTATCATATGAGCATCAAATAACCTGGAGACACAGACTTGGCAAGCCAGTGACATCAAGTGAGGTTCTTTGCAATTCAACATTGATATTTTATCAGACCATCTTGGCTTAGAGAGAATGGCTTGTGGCCAGAGTGTTGCCCTAAAGATGTCAGGGGAGGTTCTTCAAATCTGAATTCACTACATTCCATTCACTCAGGCAAGGTCGGCTGGATAAGTGGTTGTTCCGGTACTTTAAATGATGACGGTTCATGTTTGGCTATTCTCTGGTTCTGCGGAGTACAAGTCAATCGCAAATGATGTCAAATTATGGCCGCATTGTTTGTCTGTGGTACCACAAGAGCCGTACACGTGCTGGGAAGCCAGTTCCTCTACAAAAGAACTTCTCTTATAGACGCTTTGAATAGGTTTATCGGCTACTTTCAAGGGTGGACTGAGGACTAGTACTATACGTAGTATAATTATATAGTACTATACGTAGTCGTGATAGCCCGAATAATACCGATCGATTTTCTGTTGTGAGGCTTCGTTGCGTGGGCCTGCGCGCTGCATTAATATTGAAAGATTTCTTTTTTATATGACGTCATACCTTTGTGCAAATGGCACATGTACTAACTATAATGTTAGAGTTTTGCATGCTAGACTACAGTCTAGCCCGGGGCCAGTATTCTTGAGCTCATCAGTCACCATTCATATTTTGTTCGGCCTCCCGGCCCAGTTACCACAGCTTTCTATCTAAGTTTTTGTCCAGCGATGGTGGTTGTGTTCTTTCCCTTTTTTTTCTTTCTTTGTTTTTTTTTTTGGAAAACAGTTGATGATGCCAGTGCAGCGAAGCGTCTTTTTCGTCCTGCCTCCGAAACTTCACCCAAGTGCCACCAACGTGAAGTTCCTACTTTATTTACAGGCCAAATTTCACAAATTGAGCAGGCAAGAAAACCTAAATCAGTCTGAAAGGAAAAGAACCAACAAGGTCCCTCTCAGGGCCTCGTCATTTCGAAAGAAAGGGCACCTGGAGGGCTCAAGAATAGACTGTAGGCAAGCCGCTTGGCTTAGTCGCCGCTTTGCTCCTCGTTGAGCTGCTAGTAGCTTGATGTACTCTCAGTTTAGTTTGTCAGCTTGTCAAGATTTCATCACGGAAAAATTCATTGATTATGCACCAATTGATCGCTATGAGCAGCCAGGGTGCATGCCGCGCCGGTTTCGATAGGCGTTTCGTGAGCCGCCGGCGTTTTCGGATTGATACCATTTCAAAGCTTTTAGCGTTTAGCACTCTTTGAAAGAAGGGCATGCAGCCGCACCGTTCAGTAGCACGCTAAAGGCGAAGTGTGAAAGAATCTTACGTGACGACCGGCTGTGAATCTCTTTCGAATTCCGTCGGGTGTTGTGGAGTAGGGTAAATCCTCCACTGTACCAAACCGCATTGTTTTATTATGTATTGGAGGCTGAACGCATAACCGCGATACTCTTGTCCTCCTTTGTCCTCCTCAACTCCGCTTTCCGTACACCGATCCATTTCCGATCCAGCCGGATTGCAGGTCAACTGGCTGAAAGTAGTAAACTTTTTTTGCTAACGCATTGCGGCGCAGATCGCCGATTGACCGTTGACGCTACGTGCTCGTGTGAATTCTGCGTGGAACCCGATCGCCATCTGATATTGACCGTGCGGGGAGCGGGTCGCCGACGTTCTTTGGCAAAAAGAACACCCCGTCGAGTGCTTGAAATGGCTAGCGATCTTTTCCTTCAACACAAAACGCCAGGCCAAGGGGAGGCTAAGGAAGCTTTGATCAACCCCGCCAATGCCAGTAATGTTTCCTTCGACAACCTGGACGGTACCCACGCAAGCAAAGCAGTAGCTAGACGAATTTCTAGTATGATACAGCGCTCTCTACGCGTGACTGACCCAACCATGTTCAAGAGCGGAAAGGGAGACACGGTAGGCGTTAGCAGGCAGGAGAGACGAGCGGATGTCGAAACGGCACTTGCTTGGCTGCGGCGAGAAATGGTAAGTTCCTGCATGAGTCCGGTTTGCTTAGGTAGGCTGGTCATATTGGGGATGCAGTCAGTCTCCAAACATTAACTTCATCACCATGTCGTCTAGAGCGTCCTTCCCCTCAAATGCATATTGGCCACGGCTCTCCTTAGATCTACGTCAGCCGCACACGGAACTGTTAAAGTCCATCGGTAAAAAAGATATAAAAAAAAAGCCCTGTCCGAATTTCCGCTCAGCTTAGTACATTCCGAAACCAGAGACCGATTGGTGGACATTTTTCAATTTATTAGAAAAAGGAAGACGAAGAGCGAGAACAGAAAGGGGAAAAAAACTCAAAGTGTCGCCCACAGGGCTTCATCAGGAGAGGAGAAAGGCAGACAAGAATGGCAGGGAAATGTTGCGGTAGCAGTGTTTTCAAGGGTCAGAGAATGTGGGAAACTAGCTGAGAAGCAAGCGTCAGTAGGTAAAGGTTAGAGGGCAGGTGCATGTGTGGCGAGGGTGTGAAAGGGAAGCAAGCATGGGGGTAAGTGCAAGGGTGAGTAGGTAAAGGTGAGAGAGTAGGTGCATGTGTGGTAAGGGTGTGAATGGATGAGTGCATGTGCTGCATTGAGGAAAGCGGTTCAATCAGGACTACATCAACTCCACCATCCCTGTTGATCAGCGGGACGTCAGATGCTCTTCCAAGACGCTCAATCCATCGGCGTGCTGTGAGACGCCTCAACAGAGTATCTTCTGCGGTACCCTCAAGCACGCAAACCGTCAAGCTGTGGCCTGCATTTCCTGCGAAGTGCCCTGCGACAGGTGTGTCCGACTCGTGCCTGATAGCAAGACGGTGCTGCCCGTCTCTCCGACGTACATCACGCTGCATGCAGTGCAACATAACAAGTACACAACCCTGCTGGACCGGCACGTGAAATGACCACGCAATGAATGCTCCGTTGTTGGCGACACTGCTACACCAACATTTTCCTGCCATTCTTGTCTCCTCTCCCGATGAAGCCCTGTGGGCGAAGATTTGAGTTTCTCCCTTTCTGTTGTCGCTCTTCCTCTTCCTTTTTCTAATATATTGAGTAGTCTCCGCTCAGCTTAGTAGAATATGGGGCAATCTACGCCGCTTCTGACCGTCCGTGTCGTGCACCCTATCCATCTTAATTAAACAGCGGTGAGGGGATGGTTTTCACTTGCAGGGACAGGAAATTGTTCTCCTGGTCTATAAATCTACGATCCATCGCTTTGAAACCGTTACACTCGCAGTGACCACCAGCACTCCAGTACTCACAGTCACTACACAATAACACTCGGACAGTTCACAGCAACCACCAACACTCGGAGTACTCATGGTGAGCACCAACACTTGTAGTACTCACAGTGACCACTAACACTCATAGATCTCACAGTGATCACCAACACTCGTAGTACTCACAGTGATCACCAACACTAGGAGGACTCACAGTGACCACCAACACTTGTACTAACAGTGACCACTAACACTCGTAGTACTCACAGTCACCAACACTAGGAGGACTCACAGTGACCACCAACACTTGTAGTACTCACAGTGACCACTAACACTCGTAGAACTCACAGTGATCACCAACACTCGTAGTACTCATAGTGATCACCAACACTCGCGGTACTCACAGTGACCACCAACACTAGGAGTACTCACAGTGACCACTTAAACTCCTAGTTTTCACAGTGACCACCAACACTCGTAGAACTCACAGTGATAACCAACAGTCGTAGTACTCACAGTGACCACCAACACTCAGAGTACTCACAGTGATCACCAACACTCGGAGTACTCACAGTGATCATCAACACTCGGAGTACTCACAGTAACCACCAACTGTCCTAGCACTCACAGTGACCACCAGCACTCGTAGCAGTCTGAGCTCACAGTGATCACCAACACTCGCAGTACTCACAGTGATCACCAACACTCATAGTACTCACAGTGATCACCAACACTCGTAGTAGTCACAGTGACCACCAACACTCCCAGTACTCACAGTGATCACCAACGCTCGTAGTACTCACAGTGACCACCAACACTCGGAGTACTCACAGTGACCATCAACAGTCGTAGTGCTCACAGTGATCACCAACACTCGTAGTACTCATAGTGATCACCAGCACTCGTAGTACTACAGTGACCACCAACACTCGTAGTACTACACTGACCACCAATACTCGTAGTACTCACAGTGACCACCAACATTGGTAGAACTCACAGTGATCACCAACACTCGTAGTACTCACAGTGACCATCAACATTCGTAGTACCCACAGTGACCACCAACACTCGTAGTACTCACAGTGATCACCAACACTCGGAGTACTCACAGTGACCACCAACACTGGTAGAACTCAGAGTAATCACCAACACTCGTATCACTCACAGTGACCACCAACATTCGTAGTACCCACAGTGACCACCAACACTCATAGTACTCACAGTGACCACCAACACTCGGAGTGCTCACAGTGATCACCAACACTCATAGTACTCACAGTGACCACCAACACTCATAGTACTCACAGTGACCACCAACATTCGGAGTACTCACAGTGACCACCAACACTCGGAGTACTCACAGTGATCACCAACACTCGGAGTACTCACAGTGACCACCAACACTCCGAGTACTCACAGTGATCACCAACGCTCGTAGTACTCACAGTGACCACCGACACTCGGAGTACTCACAGTGATCACTAACACTCGGAGTACTCACAGTGATCATCAACACTCCGAGTACTCACAGTCATCACCAACGCTCGTAAAGTTTACAGTGATCACCAACACTCGTAGTACTACAGTGACCACCAACACTCGTAGTACTCACAGTGACCACCACCACTCCTAGAGTCACGGTGATCACCAACACTTGTTGCACTCACAGTGACCACTAACACTCGTAGTACTACAGTGACCACCAACACTCGTAGCACTCACAGTGATCACCAATACTCGTAGTACTCACAGTGATCACCAACATTCGTAGTACCCACAGTGACCACCAACACTCGGAGTACCCACAGTGATCACCAACACTCGAAGTACTCACAGTGACCACCAATACTCTGAGTACTCACAGTGATCGCCAACACTGGTAGTACTCACAGTGACCACCAACACTCGGAGTACTCACAGTGATCATCAACACTCCGAGTACTCACAGTGATGACCAACACTCGTAGAGCTCACAGTGATGACCAACACTCGTAGTACTCACAGTGACCACCAACACTCGGAGTACTGACAGTGACCACCAACACTCGTAGTACTCACAGTGACCACCACCACTCCTGGAACTCACAGTGATCACCAACACTCGTTGTACTCACAGTGACCACCAACATTCGTAGTACCCACAGTGACCACTAACACTCGTAGTACTCACAGTGACCATCAACACTTGGAGCACTCACAGGGATCACAAACACTCGGAGTACTCACAGTAACCACCAACACTCGTGGTACTCACAGTGACCACCAACATTCGTAGTACCCACAGTGACCACCAACACTCGTAGTACTCACAGTGACCATCAACACTCCGAGTACTCACAGTGATCACCAACACTTGGAGCACTCACAGTAACCACCAACACTGGTAGTACTCACAGGGATCACCAACACTCGGAGTACTCACAGTAACCACCAACACTCGTGGTACTCACAGTGACCACCAACACTCGCAGAACTCACAGTGATCACCAACACTCGTAGTACTCACAGTGATCACCAACACTCGTAGTACTCACAGTGACCACCAACACTCGGAGTACTCACAGTGAAGACCAACAGTCGTAGTACTGACAGTGATCACCAACACTCACGTAGTACTGACAGTTATCACCAACACTCGTAGTACCCACAGTGACCACCAAAACTCGTAATACTCAGAGTGACCACCAACACTCGTAGTACTCACAGTGACCATCAACACTCGTAATACTCACAGTGACCACCAACACTCGTAGTACTCACAGTGACCACCAACACTCGGAGTATTCACAGTGACCACCAACACTCGGAGTACTCACACTCAAAGTGATCACCGATATTCGTAGTACCCACAGTGACCACCAACACTCGTAGTACTCACAGCCTGAGTGACCACCAGCACTCGTAGTACTCACACTCACAGTGACCAACAACATTCCGAGTACTCACACTCACAGTGATCACCAACACTCGAATCCTCACAGTAACCACCAACTGCAGAACTGTACTATACATCTGGCTGGACTCATTCTAGATCTACTACATGTAGTAATTTACATGCGCGTACTAGCCAAAGGGTGTCATCTAAATTTAGCTGATAGTAGAAAAAAACTTGGCGTCTTCAAAACTGAAGGAAAATTAAGGGGAGCAGAAGTGGTAGACAAAAGGTAAGGTGTCAGGTAAAATTAGCTGATAGGCACACATGTATAATGATAGGTGATCCAAGCTGTCGTGCCGAAAAGCGCTTCCGGATGGCCTTTGGCGAAAAGGATTAATTGTCCTTAGACGTGTAAATGTGTCTTTCCGGAATATTTGAGTCATTCCCTGGCTTCTGGGAGATAGAAGAATACTCGCAAGTGAGTATTACAATAAATTGTAATGGTAACTACTTCAGAAGGCCTAAATATTGCTAAAATATGCTTCTTTTTTGGCATTTATCCTTTTGGCACTGCTCTTCTCAGGGACAAATTATGCCAAAAATTATACTTTTTTGCTTGGTAATCCCAAAATCATGCTAAAAAATGCTGCACAAAAGTGCCAGCAAAGAAAGTGTATTTCAACTGAGCACGACCTGGTTCAACAGTTGAAGTGCTAAATACCTAGAAGAAGAAGAAGAAGAAGAAGAAGAAGAAGAAGAAGAAGAAGAAGAAGAAGAACAAGAACAAGAAGAAAATATCTTGAGCCATGGTGAGAAGGAACTAAAGGAATTTCATTGGAACTCGGTCGAATAATCATCTCGGTCTAAATCATCCTGCCGGTGAAGACCTATGGACCCCCCCCCCCCTTGAAGTATAAGAGAGGCCTGCAGGTAATAATCAAGCAGCGCGCCTTCTTGCTGATGTAAGAATGACGCCCCAAGAAGAGAAAAAAACTCGCTCAGCTGCAGCAGACATCACTTGCAGGAGCAGGACTTTCTTCACTGAACTTCACCACCAAGGTAGTTCTAGTCTATGAACATGCCACCAGACGAATCTCTCTGAGTTACTAAGATTGCCATAGCCTTCCCATGCAGCAAGATCATGGGCAAATCCTCTGGCAGGCTTCAATAATGGCTGGACTGTCCAGAAAAGGTAAACACCGCAGCTCGTCAATTGCAGCTGCATTTGGACACGGTGCCTGCACTTGGACTGGGCAGAAGAAACGGACATATTGGAAGGCATACGACATGGGTCAGAGTTGTACATTGAAGAAACCATATGATGCCGGCTTGGCTGAACACAAGCCTTGGCCTGCGCCTCTATATTGTGGACCACAAGGTCAGCACTGGTGGCTGCCAACTTTATAGCCACAGCTTGGACATTTGGGAAATGGTCGCCTGAGCAGGCATTCAAGACTTGCTGGAGGTGTTTGAACACATGGAAAATCAGTGGGCTGTCACCTTCCGATATGTCTGAGGTTGCTTGAACGAAGTGCTGCCTTATGTCAACCACTGCAGCAAGCTCCAACTGCAGGTCCCTCATGTGCTGTTCGTCATTAAGTATGGCTCTGAGTTGCTCCATGGTCTTTGATGACAAACCTTGATTGTCGTCAAGAAAACATGGTAGCTCACCGAACTTTATGCAGAGCTGGTGCAGCACTTCCGAGCATGACCCCTTCCGAGTGTCACTGTACTACTTGATATTGTCTCCTGTCTGGTCTCTCCATCGCAGTTTGGCCTTGTAGCTATGCGCAAAAAGGCTGATCCAGTACTGGCTGAATTCATCTACAGTTGGTGTCTCAAAATGCTCCCCTACGTTGTCCAAGGTGTGAGATCCACAGATAATCTCAAACATGTGTGGAAAGAACATGCACAGTCGTTCCAAGGCAGGCTCCGTTAACTGATGTGCCATCTTGAGTATTAGGGCTGAAACAAATAGCTTGAAAACCTTATCGAATATTCTATAGCTTATTGAACGAATGATTTGAATATTCTAAAATGGCTGCCATATGATCTACGTGTATTGCACTCACGCTACACATTGTGTACAGGAGTCAGAGTGAAGGTATCGATTTCAGGCGTGGCAACCATGAAAGCCTCTAGCAAAACTTATCATTTAGCCCATCTGGTGTTTAAATTATCTCCACGCTGGCCCCGTGCAATGGAATCACCCTTACCATCAACCTGGCATGCCCTCATACGGTCAATCAAGAAAGGCTCATCCAAAATTAAGACCACTCGGGGAACCTACATCTAAAGTCGTCCATACGCATGGCATATACCGCAGACCGACTGGCGGCTGAACGCGGCTGTAGGCGTCGACCATTGACACTTGTTGCAGTTGTAGTTGCGGTACAGCGGCTTCAGTGATCACCTTTTAACACAATCACCGCGGGACGCCAACGTTTACCCTGTGGCTGTACAGCCCATGCTAGTGTTTACCCTGTGGCTGTACAGCCCATGCTAAGTGCGGCCTCGAGGCTGCTGAACATTTCGGATAAGCTATCGAAAATTCGATTGGCAACCTTATCGGATGATAAGTCGAATCATTTGACGTATTCGTTTCAGCCCTATACTGTAACGTCATGTTCATTAGCTGCACATGCAGGGTCATATCGTTTTCAGCCTGCGTCACATAATCTGTTGTCAACTAAGGTGAGAAGGTGTCTTTTTTTTCACCTCACGGCGAAATGCCTGCTTAGATCAGGTTGAAAATTGAAATATCCTGCCACTAAAGGAAAATAATCCAGAGGGTGTGACTTGGAAGAATGAATTAGGTAGGAGGGGCTACTTACCTGCTGCGGCTTTCGTTTATAACAATTTAAGAACTTCCTTCAGCAAGAGCACTTCATGGGGATACAACATACAAAAAAGGTGTTTTCTTTTCCTAACTGGCTGTAAAGTTGGGAAAACACCTCCTTTTCCTAACTGATCATCTTTTCAGTGACTTTTTCCTCCCTCCTCTGCTTTCTGATGACCTTACTTTTTTTTTTTTTTTTACTCGATAGCCGCTCACTTAAATAAACACACACACACTTTTCCTCCCTCCTCTGCCTTCTGATGACATTTTTTTTACTCGATCACCACTCTCTTCAAGGAAACAACCTCTTTCTCCTAATTGGTCTACTTTCTAGTCACTTTTTGGAGAATCCCAAGATCAAGAAAACACCTAAAGTTTCCTAACTGAGGTGTACCTTGAAAACACCTCTTAGGAAAAACACCTCCGTGAGGTGCTCCTGCTTCAGCATCAACTTGTTTCCGGCTTGATAATTAAAAATAATGAGAGACACTCCGGTGCTGGTGCACAGCCCTCAAAAGACGTACATGTACAGCGAAATACGATGCCTCCCGCACGCCCTGCCAGTATGGGCCACTCACTTGCAAGACTGTTGGCGGGAAGTCTGCCGGTCCACCTTGATGGCGATCAGTGTCCGTTATATCTGAGCCTGGCGGACGGCCAGCACCAGTCGATTGCACCTGACCTCGCGAACACGCTGTGAGCAAAAGGAGAAGGCAAACGTGTCTACACAGCAGCAGCGCCTTCATCTGTCCGCCGCAGGGTGACTCGACAGCTTGGGATGTAACCACGTGTAACCTCGCGGAGCCAACCGCACAGCTCCCTCCGGTGAAACCTCTGGGAAATGATCGACACCTCGTGTGTGTTGTGAAATGTGAAGACCAAGAGCTTCGCAAGCCAACGTACGCGTCTCAGAGTTAAACCGTAATTGCACAGACACGTTGGCCCAAGTCCTCACCGCCTCCGGATGGCCGGTGATCAGCTTGATGCCGGCTGGTCTATGATTCGCGCAGGGCGAATCAGTACTAGAGCGGAAAAGGCGGTCTTGAACGCACTTCACCGTCTGTTGAAAGTCTGCGGCTGCCTTCCGGTTTCAAGCGTCCACCTTGGCCGTGTCAACAGAAAAAAGGAAAAGGATAGGACGATCGACACGCCAGAAACAAGACCTATCGCAACTGCATAGTTGCAACCTAGCTTGTGGATGCAGCCTGACACGTTCAGTAGTGTCCACGTCTCGCAACAGAGCGCCGGTGCGCGGTGCCCTCGCTGGCTGGTGCGACCGCTTGACGCTTGGGTGCATGATATGACTGAGGTGGAAACGCCATCGTACACTGGTACCCCGCGCCCAGCAGACACGTGACGTAAAGTCGTTAACCCGTTTACCGGACGGGGCGAATAACTGGGAGCGATCTCTCGAGTGATCTCTCGAGTGATCTAGACAGGGGGTTCCGACATCCTTTTTCTCACCGTCAAGGAGAAGACGTCTGCTTGACACCGTATATTCTTAAACGAACAATGAAAAGTGCAAGATAAACGCCGGTGCTCTTCAAATTTCCAAAACCGCCGGTCACCTCCACTATCGCTTTGAAACGTACTTTGAGGACTTCAGGACAAGCGCGATGAGGCCTAAAGACGAAGGCGGCGGGCTCAGAAGAACAGAGAAACAGAGAACTGGAGAGGTACGGAAAAAAAAGAGCGAAAGGGAGAAAGAGATTAGAGACAAGTGGGCTGGTTGCGATTTCTTAGTGCGAAGTGCTGGTGCCTTGGTGGTACCTAAGTCGCATTAGTAGTAGGCCCTCTACAAGAATTGCCAACCCGGTTTCGAAAGACTGTCAGGGGCGCTCATTTAGACTAGGTAATGATTCGGAAACAAACCAGCTGACACACCGTTGACAACAACAGAAGTTTATTCACAGCAACGGAAGTTTGTTGACGACAACCGAAGTTTTTTTTTTAACAATCCACAGCTGGAAAGAGAAAGCAGTTTGTCTTTCTAGCGGTCAGTAGACTGTCAGTTATTGGATTTCCCGGTCTATTAGGAAGTACATGTAGTTAGATCAGTTGGAAAGTGACTCGCACCGATAGCTTAATATCTCTTGGCCTTCGCCAGTTCTTGGTGCGACGAAGAGGCAAACGCTGGAGCGTTAGTTTCAGGAGCACTGTGGAAGATCCGCCGAGCAAAACATGAGAACTAATACCCTGACGAAAAAGAATCGACTCCCCCACGCACGTCAGCCGTTCCTTAATCGTTGATATATGTCCAAAGTAACATTAGTTTATTATCGTCACGAAACACCCGCTTCGTGATCAGAAGGCTCGACGGCAAGAGTGGAACTGAACTTTACTGAGCTGCTCAACAAGCAATTTACACATTCTAACACTAACTCCAGCAAGCATGAACTCCGGCTGACAGCTGGATCTACACATGCTACACAGATGCAAACAAAACACATGTGATACTTGAACTTGAATACAATCTATTCCAAATGCCAGGCATGTACTTCCAGCCGGAGCGGCAGCTGGTCACAGAGCGAAGAGACTCGCGATCTGCCACTCCGGCTACCAGAATCCGCTTCGTGCTTTCAGGGTGGTCGTCTCCTTTTCCAGGGTCAAACGTTAACGAAGCAGCGGACCGGGTATATCGGGGAGAATCAAAACAAAAAAGAAATTGATTCAGTGGTCATGGATTCTGGGCAGGCTTTGCGTAGACCTCCGCTTTGTGCGGTGTGCAATAAAGCGTCCAGGGAGCCCAAACTGCGGGAGTGTCTTCATGCAGTGTGCCGTGGCTGTCTTCTGTGGTGCCTAGTGGACAAGGCTCGCATCGTCTGCCCTCACGAAGGCTGCGCTGTGCCGGGACACGACGAAGGCCATCGACCAGCTTCCGACGCACTACCTGGCTGAGCGTGATGCACTCGTATACTGTCATAAACGCTCTCGAGCAACATGTCGCCATCGCCTTGTGGAGGACATGAGCGCAGGTACCAAGAGCACCTCACGGAGGTGCTTTCTCCAGGAGGTGTTTTCAAGGTACACTCCAGTTAGGAAACTTAGAGGTGTTTTCGCCATGTAAAGGAACAGAAGAACTGAAGGTTGTTGAAAATCAGAGCAGTTAGGAGGAAGACTAAAAGAAAAAAACAAAAAGAAAGGTCACAGAAAATAAGAGTAGTTGACAGGAAGAGGTGTTTTCTTGACCCATGCCAGCCGCTGGACGGAAAAAAGACTAAAAGAAAGGCTCTAAAAATGAGAGCGGTTCGGAGGAAGTGCTTTCGTGATCCAGCCTCTGATGACTAGAAACAAAAAAAAGAAAAAGAAAAAAAAGGTCATCAAAAAGCAGACGAGGGAGGATTTCCTGAAGTGAATGGCGATCAAGTAAGGAAAAAAAAGGTTATCAGGGAGGAGTGAGGAAACGGTCACTGAAGAGACGATCAGAAGGAGGTGCTTTCCCGACTTTGCTGCCAGTTAGGAAAAGAAAACACCTTTTCTGTATGTTGTATCCCCGTGAAGTGCTCTTGAGCTTCCAACTGGAGACGTACTCTGGTGCGACTGAGCTCTCCAAGCACTTAAGGGCCTTGAAAAGAGGCAACACCGACTTCGAACTGAAGTGGTCGGTCTGCAGAAGAGCCCCTTCCTACTCCAGCCAAAGGAAAATATGCCCCCTGTGCCTTGCTAAGGAGATTTGCATTACTGATCACGGCCAACAAGGAACTCTCCTCTGCAAGCGCTCTGAACTGGTTTCCACATGTCCCCATCCAAGGAAGCACCTGCTGCCACAGTACAATGCACCGCCATACTGAGACTTTGTGATTTTCTGTACACTGGGTTGCCACTTGTTTTAGCACATTACACCTTTTCGTTAATACTTTTTCACACTGCTTTAGCACGTCTTATTACCAGCAGGACACCTCTAGTGCCAGCCCACTAGCGCTTCTGAAAGCATTTAACATAGCGGTTTCCGCCTTTCCCCTTCAAATCCGTCTACAGATCGCCAAGAAAGCCTGAAACTTGAAGTAACTGATAGAAGACCAACACTTCGCCTTCCTTTGTGTGTATACTTTACACACACACACACACACAAAAGAAAAAGAGGAGAAGATAAAAGAGGAAACTAAGCTGTGAGGTTCCTCCGTGGCGCATGCGCAGTGGTTATGCAGTCGCTTTACGTATACACGCGAAACATTGCGGGTTCAAATCCGCCCATGGTTGTTGCCGCACCTGCTGAGAAGCCCTCGATTAGCCCTTGGCTATTTGGCCAATGCACGTTAAACATATAATAATATTATTAAGTTATTTAAAGAAAAAAATATATGGCCTTGACTGCGTAGGAAGCCTATAGGTAGACACAGCTCCACGGTGGGGACAGCCAACGTATTCGCTTGGACCAACCTCCAAGCCTGCAGAAAATAGAAGGGGTAGGGGAGGCCAAAAAGTAGTTAAGAGCCAAACGGAGGAAGAGTAAAAAGGGAAATTACAGAAATGTGGTCCTGAGTTGATGGAAAAGTTCATTGAGGAGACTTCATGTGCCAGAGTTGATAAAAAAAGAGTTGATAAAAAAAGAAGAAAGAAGAAGACAGACACACGTTGTTGGTGACCACTCCGTTTGCACTGAAGCAGCGAAAATGCACCGGAGCCTGACCGGCGTTGGACATGTCAGTCGATTCATTGCTCATGACGCAGCTCCGGGTGGAATTTGCCAGCAGCCTCTGGTTTGATTTTCCACCACGGAGTTGTGAGCTTGTGTAGCTTGCCTTCACACTGGTGTAAAGTACATGCCCAATGAGTTTCAAGCTGTCCCGTGCGGAAGAAGAACAAGTCTAAGGAGAAAAGCAGTTCAAATTTAGGGAAGCATTTTCTCGATAATCATAGAGAATGTTTCCGGTGAGCTTACCGCTGAGGGAGGTTCCTTTGTCTAAGGCCAGGTTCTCTTTGGCTGCCCATACAAGAGCTTTCATGGCCAGCAGAACTGCGTTGTCCCTGCGCGCCTCCACGAGGTTGCGCTGCGTGGCAAAGACTCCGCCTTGCTTTTCAACACCGGCTCTCGTCCTCTCTGCAGCTTCGGTTTCTTGGTGGGGCTTAGACAGCTGGCTTCTGTTGAAGAGAGACACCTTTTATTGAAGACACGCCACTGCCGCCTCGTGTGAGACAATGGCGGGAGCATTCAGAGCTGAGTCATTGCCCACTACAGTCCGCGCGTCCAGTCTCCCAGCTTTCCTGAATTCGAAAATGAACACTCTCTTTTTCCTTTTTGTGATGTCGCCATTTTTCCGAGAATAGAAATCCGACTGAGTCGAAAAGTCAAGAAAATGGCGATGCAGTGTCTCTTACTTCAGTTCGACGACCGGGGTCTGATCAAAATTCGCGCCCTTCTTTCGAGACTGGAACTGAAGTACGATGTACGCCGTTTTGTTTTCTTTCTTTCTTTCTTAAAACTTTCGCTGTTCACTACGGTTCAACAACCCGAACTTCGGTCTACCTTTTCCACGCTGGCCTGTCACGGCTCGAATGAAGCGTTTCTCTTTTCGCTCAAAAAGCTTTCAACTCGCAACTGGTTGGGACAGCCAGTTCCGAAATGGGGTTGAACCGGTTCTAGAATAATCACTGCTAGTAATTCTCTTAGTTCTGTCAGAAAGAATATAGGACCAGTGTATCATTCCCTCACGTCTGCAGACTGAATGACGTGCTACAGAAGGTACATAAAGCCCAAATGGGCGTGGAAGGGTGCTTGAGGACTGCTTGAGAGACAATCTTCAGGCCTGGAAGCAATCAGCAGATCAAGGAGTTTTTACGACATTGTGATACATTCATGGGGGCGGACGACAACAAAAGGAAACTCCATCCTGTTGCCATGGATACAAGTCAGAGCTGACCTGTACATGTGCAAGTACATGTATGATGGCAGCGACTATCCAGTTACCGTTGACTTCCGTACTTCAGCAATTATTGGGAGATCGACTTCCTACAGGGCAGCACCTCACCACATACTGTGACCAACAAGCTATGCGCACAGTTCATGATCACCCAGTACCGAATACCAAGAAGTCTGATCACAGACTAAGCGGTCCACAATTCACCAGCGTTTTTCTTCAAACAGTTTACAGGAAAGTGGGGATTTGAACACGTGACGTCTTGTCCAGGGTATCTCCGGGCTAACGGCAAGGCAGAAAGCGCTGTAAAGACATTCCAGAAAATCATGCGGAGAGCAGGCTACACAAAAACATATGGCTGGTTGGCAGTACTAGCGTACCAGAACACACCTATAAATTATTAGGAATGAATTCCAGCTAGCGGAACACGCGGAACACAGCAAGTTCATCAACGTGGAGCAAGGACAAGGCCTCAAGCAACCGACAAAACTTTCCGACCTGAAATGCCAGACGCTACAGTGGGGTAGCTAAAAGCAAGAACGGCTGGAAGAGTGTAACAACTGGTCCGCAAAAGATTGGAAAGATCCGCGAAGGTCAGGCATGTCGCGTTTATCGTTTAAGACGGTGGCAAATGACAGTGGTTATAAGGCAAACTGCCGGACCGCATGGCTGGTCATATGTTGTGAGGACCACCGATGGAAGACAGTTTCAGAGAAGCAGACGGTGCAAAAAGGAACACTACAGTTGCTAGTCATCCAGAAACAACAGCCAACACCCTAGAAGACCACCAGACGGGAGGACAGTAAGAAAGGCAACCAGCCGGAAGCCGAAGTGAACCAGGGGGACGAAGATGACAGGACATGGTCCGGAAGGGTTGTTGGAAAGCCTGCGTATTTGAAAGAATATTACACGCCACAAACCAGTTTCACGAATACAGACCCTTTTAGACAGACACTAGCTCTGCAGCCTCACATGTTCAGTTATCCATGTGCAGCTGCCTTGACATGTCAGCTGGAGCTGAGATGTGTAGCATTATTCTTATTTAAGTTGTCTATCATTCACACCTGTGCCTGATCATGAGCATTTGGGACTTGTAAAGTTGTTGTCCGTAGTGAGCCTGTTTTATTCTTGAATAAAGGTGGTTTTCAACAGAGTCTACCAGTGCCTCGAGCTTTCTCCAGTTTGTGAAAGCTTCCCGGCACACACCAATGGCAAGCCTACATGGGCGTCTGCTTGTCCACATGTGAGGGTTCATTCTGTTACTGGCAGCCGGCGTGAGCTCGTGCCTGACTGGAGAGATGATGCATGAATTTCTTGATGCGTTTTGCCGGTTCGTCCTTTCTGTGGAGGTGTTACTGAGTGTTATGTGAAGTTGTTCATAAGTCTACTGAGTGAGGTGCAGTTCGGTGCAATTTGGAATTAAGCGCTAACATCTACTCTAACCTGTACTTGTGCCTGATCTAGTAAATGACTGAGCTCCACTACACTAGTTGTTGTGCTGAGTTTTAAGAATAGTCAGTTGAGCACTACGATACTCCACTTAGTGCAAGATGGCGGACTCACGCATAGTTGGATAATTCCAACCGGCAGGGCCAAGGCGAGTCCCAACGGAGAGTCGTCCAATGGAGTGCCTTGCTGTGGTGTCCATATGCAGCCTCCTCCGCCGTTGTACCCACAGTAAGATGCGGCGGGATACGAAAAAGGTGGAAGACGAGTACCGACGATGTTCATGGCCTACGCCAGCGGCATAAGCAAGGTAGAAGACAGGGACGAAGATGAGCGAATCGCAGCGATAGTTGCTATTCTGGCCGGGGCATCGTGGACTGCCATTGACTTGTAACATTTAACAACGAAAGCGTCGAAAAAACTGACGGGAAGGAAGACTATTTTCATGATTTTGCTGGCAAGCTGATCCTAATTTATGGGCAGTATGCGTATCATAAAACAGACAGCAAGGTGAGCGAGAGTCTAGCCAGGAATACATTGCTGCGGTACGGAAGCAGGCGGCAATATTTACTTTCGACGGCATACCCCCGGCACTCGGATGAGATACTTGGAGAGTAAAAAGTTGGAATTTGCCACAAGCGATGAGTGCGTCAAAGTCTGCTGTCCCGCAGCGAGTTAAAGCTGCCTGGCAGAATGTAGAAAAAGACAACAAGCAAGAAGCAAGCAGCTGTCATGCAGCGGGAGCAATGGATTTGTCGCTGAAAAGAAAAATGAGCTGCAAGCTGTTCCACGTGGCAGAGAACGATCAGTCGTGTGTATCGTTTTCCTTCCAAGGCTGATTAAGAACCACTTCTCTTCACTCGACGGCTTCCAGCAATGGAAGGAGGACTTTGAAGTCAGGTCTTCCTCTCATGAAGTTCTGAAAAGCCAAGGCAAATACTTAACAGATGGTGAGTAAAAATGGCTGCCCGCTGTCGACAGAGAAAATGCCTCTAATTGAGAATACTGCGATGAGAAAAAAAAACCCCAAGGGAAACTCGAAGACCATCCCTAGTAGCTCGAGTAAAGATTGCTTTCCTTTCCATCAGGAGCATGTGCAGGGAAGACTAAAAGGCCGTGCATGCTATGAGTCAGCCCTTGCCATTCTTGAATAAAGTCGATTTTCAACATGGCCGAAGTCTGCTGTGACGAGGAATCACCGAGATGAGTAGCGTTGCTACAGCCGTTGTTTCTACCGATGCGCTGGAAATACCTGACGGATGCATTGAAGAGGTGAAAAGATTGCGAGTATGCAGACAGCGCTTCGAGTCATATCTACTTGTTCAAGAAGTGCCCACAAGAAGGATGAGAAATTAGTTAACGGCGTGTGACCGCGTATCATTTGCCTCGACAGCGACGCGCTAGACGTGTTCAACGCTCTGCCGTTCAGGCAGCAATCGAATAAAGATAACCTTGACCAAATACTGAGCCTACTAGAGGAACGTTGCGTCGGGGAGCCGAACACCGTGTACGAGCGGTACGTATTCTTCAAACGCAACCAGCAGGCCGAAGAAAGCGTCAACAAATATGTCACAGCATTTCGAACTCCCGCAGCGAGTTGTAATTCAGCAGGGCCCTACACGACGAGATGATTCGCGACCACCTTGTTTGCGGAATTAACAACCTGTCGGTACAATGCCAATTGCAACTTCTGCAGAAAAAGGACCTGAAACTGGACGAATGCATCGAGTTATGTCGTACTTCATTATCAGAGGCGACATGAACATACCTTGAGAGTATGAGGACGCCCAGAATATAGAATGGCAGAAGAGAGACACCCCAGCGGTTCATTGGATGTTGGGACTACTGAAAGGAAGTCCAATAACCTTGTTGCAAGGTGCAAGTACTGCGGGGAGAGTCCTAAAAGTGGGAATGCCCAGCGTTTGGGTGAAACTGCAACAAATGTTGGAAAAGGAAACCAGTTTTTAAGTTCCTGCCGGAGCTCAACATCAGCAAGCGAGAAACTCAGGCATCTAAGCCAGGCCGTGGAACCACAGGCGACTACCACACGTACAGACGTTTCGCCACTGAAAGTGAACAGCGTAACAGCAAAGGACTACCCGAGGAAGACGACGGCAACATTATTAGAAAAATGAGCACCCAGTGGCAGCTCGAAATTGACAATGGAGCCACGTGGGATGTTGTCCGCCTGAAAGATCCGGAGATGCTAGTACCCCTACAACCGACACCAGAAATGCTGCAACTGCATGATAGTTCTCAGCTGACCAGTGACCACCCTAGGGCCTAGTCCGGTGTGAGGCAGAGCTCAAAAGCCCAACGTGGAGAGAGGCTGGATGCTAACCTCCTTGTTCCAACAGAGGCACTGATGGCCTGAGCAGCAAGAAGTCAGAGAATGGGGTTGATCGTGTGTACATCTGGGCAAAAGTTTCAAAGACGGAACTGAACACAATGCAAAAGCGGCCAGGGAAGATGCTGGTCGAGAAGCACCCAAATGTCTGCGATGGAGAGCTGGGAGAATTTGAGGGGAATTTACACTGCCTACAGCTTTCAAGCAGTACAAATGCCTTTCAGAAAGGTGCCACTAGTGATGGCAAGGCAGTTTAGAGAAAGCTTCACCGCCTTGAATCTTGGAGTCCTGGAACAAGTCTCAACTTCTACTGACTGGGTATCAGGGTTGGTGATCACAGAAAAGAAGGTGAAAAGATTCAATAAACTCTTTGTTGACCCAAAACCACTGAGCTGCGCTTTGAAGAAAAGCTTGTTCCCTCCGCCGACATTCGAAGACGGATGGACATGACTCCCTTTTGGGGTCACACCAGCCCCATGAGCTTGTCCAGCGATTTGTGGAGCAGCTAGAGGGGCTATCACGGATCACCATGGTTGGCAGAAGACATCTTGGTATTTGGACAAGGAGACATGAAAGAGGAAGCCGTCGTAGATTATGGCAATAACCTATCTAGACTTCTTCAGCGGGCAGAACAGAAGGGAATTAAGTTCAACGAAGCAAAGTTCAAGTACAGACTCCCAGAAGTCGTGTGCGCCGGACACATGCTGTCTGAAGATGGTGTTAAGGTGGATCCACAGAAAACAGAAGTGATCCACAACATGCCACCATCGTGCAACAGATGTGATTGGAGTACGACGCCCTCCCTGGGTATGGTCAGCTACGTATACCTGAGCAAGTGTGTGAAAGACTTAGCCAACGTCGGTGAGGCTCTCATACAGCTTACCAGACAAGATGTGCAGTGGAACTGGACACATGAACATCAGTACCAAAGCATTCAGTCAACTCAAAGAGGAAATATGCTCAGCACCAGCCCTAGTTTTCTTTGGTCCGAGGAAGGAACTCGGTGTCCAATGTGATGCATTATCACACACCCTGAGTGCTTAGCAGCCCTTAAACAAGAAAGTCATATAATTTCATACACGAAACGAACCCTCTCGGACGCCGAGAAAACTACACCAAAGTTGAAAAAGAGATATTTTCAGTTGCCTTCGCACGAAAATCCGATCAGTATGTGTGTGGAAGAGCTGTCACAGTGGACACGGACCACAAGCCGCTACCAATCATGCAAAAGCCTATCTTGCTACCAATCAGGGAAAAGCCGATCCTGCAAGCACCCAGGAGACAGCAGAGGATGTTGTTAGAGCTCAAAAGGCAGAACATATCGTTAAGTTACCACAGGGGCACAGAGATACATCTCGCAGATCTCCTCTCCAGACCAGCCACTCACCAAACGAAGCAAAGTTTGAAAAAGAGCTGGAAACAGTCTGTAGCTTGACAACAGGTCTTGGAGACACACAACTAGACCAGATCAGAAGAGAGCGCTCAAAGGTCAAGGTTCTATTGTCGGTGACAAAGCATGTCCAGCAACAAGGGCCAGCAGGCAGGAAGAATGTGGATGCAGCTGCGACTCCATACTTAAACCTCAGAGATGAAATACTCATAGAAAGAGGACTCCTTTTCAACTGAAGGACACCACTGTATCATTCCCTCAAGTCTACAGAAAGACATGCTACGGAAGGTACATGAAGCACATATGGGCGTGGAAGGGTACATGAGGAGGGCTCGAGAGGCAGGCCTGGAATCATTAAGCAGATCACAGACTTCGTACGACAATGTGGTATATGCCAAACGTTGGGGCCGAAACACCAAAAGGAAACTGTCATACCATGTCCTATTGTGGAGCAACCATGCATGAGTAAAAATCAGAGCTAACTTGTGCAAGTATGACGGCAGGGATTATCTAGCTACCGTTGACTGGTTTAGCAAGTATTGCGAGATGGACTTTCTACAGGGCAACACGTCACCACATAATGTGAGCAACAAGCTACGCGCGCAGTTTGCCTGGTACCGAATATACCAAGAAGACTGATCACAGACAACGGTCCACAATTCATCAGCGTTGTCTTCAAACAGTTTATAGGAAAGTGGGGATTTGAACATGTGACGTCTAGTCCAGAGCATTTCCAGGCTAACGGCAAGGCAGAAAGTGCTGTAAAGACAGCCAAGACAATTATGCGGAGAGTAGGCTACGCAAAAATATATGGCTGGTTGGCGGTACTAGCAAACCAGAACACACTCACACAAGGAATGAGTTCTAGCCCAACACAGCAGTTTCATCGACGTACAACAAGGGCAAAGCTTCCAGCAACAAACAATAAAATATAGAAAAAAGAAACAAGAACAGCAGGAAGAGTGGGACAATCGGAGGCCAACAGATCTTTAAAAGATCCCGGAAGGTCAGGCGGCATATGGCAGTAGTTGTAAGACAAACTGGACTGCGTGGCTGGTCATCTGTTTTGAGGACAACAGACGGAAGAGAATTCAGGAGGAACAGACGGCGCATCATAGCGATGATGTTAGTTAAGGAACACTCCGGGGAGACCACAACAATAGAATTGCTAGTCATCCAGACACCACGGCCAAAACCCTAGAAGACAACCAGACGGGAGGACAATGTGAGAAAGACAACCCGCCGGAAGCCGAAGTGAACCACGGGAACGAAGATGACAGGACATCGTTCAGAAGGGTTGTTTGGAAACCTGCCGGTGTATTTGTAAGACTATTACACGTCATAAACCAGTTCCACAAACGCAGACCCTTTTTGAAAAGGGAAGATGTTGGAGCTGGTCACATGTTGAGTTATACATGTGAACTCATTTGACATGTCATCTGGACCCGACTTGTGTAGCATCATTACTGAAGCCGTCTAGCGTAAACACCCATGCCCGATATAAAGGTCTTGTAATGTTGCTGTGCGTAGTCGGCCATTTTTATTCTTGAATGAAGTCGATTTTCAACAGAGTCTACCGGTGTGGCGAGTCTTTTCGAGTTTGTGAAAGCTTCCCGGCACACACCAGTGGCAAAGCATACATTTGTGTCTGCTTGTCCACATGTGACGGCTCGCTCTGTTCATCCAGCTTGAGCTCGTGCCTGACTTGAGAGATGATATATGAACTTTTTGAAGCAATTTGCCAGTTCGTCAATCGAGGTCCTTGCTGTACGTAGAGGTGTTAATGAGTGTTATGTCAAGGTGTTCATGAGCCTTTTGCATGAGTTAGGTGCAGTTACGGGAATTTATGTTTTCCCGTGTTAACCCATACTCTAACCCGGAGATCTACTTGCGGCCGGTCTCACAAATGACTGAGCTCCACCGCACTGGTTGTTGTGTTCAATATTTAAAAACTATACTCCACTTATGGCGACTTACGCATCGTTGGATAAATGCAACTGGCACCGTACAGGTGAGTCCCAACGGAGAGTCGTCTAACGGAGTGCCTGGCTATGGTTTCCATATGCAGCCTCCTCCGCCGTTGTACCCAGAGTTAAATGCGGCGGAATACGCAAAAGGTTGAAGACGTTATTGATGTTCATGGCCTACGCCAGCGGCATACGCAAGGTAGAAGACAGGGACGAAGTCGCTATTCTTGCCGGGGCATCGTGGACTGCCATTGACCTGTAACATTTGACAATGACAGCTAAAAAGCTGACGTGAAGGAAGACTATTTCGTTGGCAGGCGGATCGTAATTTATAGGCGATGTGCGTATCCAACAATAGACACGAAGGCGGGCGAAAGCCTAGCCAGGAATACGTCGCTCCGGTACGGAAGCAGGCGGCGATATGTAGTTTCGACGGCATAAACTTGGATGGGATACTTCGAGCGTAAAAAGATGGTGGAATTTGCGACAAGCGATGATTGCGTCAAAGTCTGCTGTCTCGCAGCGAGTCAAAGTTGACTCGCAATTTGGAGTCGCAGAATGTAGAAGAAGAGAGCAAGCAAAGGAGCAAGCAGCTGCCATGCCGGGAGCAATGGATTTATCGCTGAAAAGATAAAATGGGCTGCAAGCTGTTCAATGTGGCAGAGTATGAGTCGGGTGTATCGTTCTTTCCAAGGCTGATTAAGAACTACTTCTCTTCACTCGAGGGCTTCTAGCAATGCAAGGAGGACTTTGAAGTCAGGTCTTCCTCTCATAAAGTTCTGACAAGCCAAGGGAAATATTTAACAGGTGGTAAGTAAATACGGCTGCTTTGTCCGCAGTGAGAGAGATTACTCATGATTCCTCTTATTGAGAATACTATGATAAGGCAAAAAGAATGCTATTCAACCAAGGGAAACTCCGATACAATCCACAGCAGTTCTAGT